>JAOTRH010478455.1:14661-25781 GCA_034768845.1 Heliamphora exappendiculata
GTCAGCATGGAAGAGCGAGCCAGTGTCGATTTGATGCGGAGCCAAGAGGTTATACAGACTCGCGTCTTGCTTGAGGGACCATTATGCAGAGAGCGGTACCTTGGTGAGCGCGTCATTCGATAGTCCTTGGGGTATGACCATTTTCGTATCCTGAGGATGCCTTTGGTCGGGATGTGTCAGATTGACACCCTCTACATGATCGAGATTATCTGCGCCATGGCGGGCGCTGACGCTGCTACGCTGATCGAGGGCGAGGATCGTGACTATATGGTCTTTGTTCGAGAGAGGCTTATGCTTACCATAGGTGCTTGTGCTGCCGTGCGGGGTCTTCCTCCCGCTGCTCCGGGTCCCATTCACCCTGAGCTTCCATGGACGGTAGATACTTTTGCAGATGGGAATCTTCACCAAATCCAGATTCTGGAGCCAAGGGCCCAAGAGATTCTCTTTCCCCCAGTGTAGAGCAGGTATGACATTCTTCTCTCTAATTTCCATACTGCTCTTTATACCTGACTACACTGATTTTCATGACTGATTCTGATATCTGACTACACTGATTCTCATGTCTGCACTGATTCTGATATCTGACTACACTGATTCTCATGTCTGATTGCATTGGTTTAGTTCTTCTCTTGACAGATGCCCCGGGAGTGGTGTGACCAGTGCCTTTGCCTGATCTCCTAGTTGAGGGTATTGGTTCACCGTTGGGATGCTGCTTTCCGAGCCCAGGGCATGGAGCCTCCTGCTCCACGGGGTGGCCTTGCTATGGTACTTACTTTCGCCTTGCTCACATTTACATTTTTGCATTCTTTTTTCAGACATATTTACTTTTCATAACTGATGTCACCCTTTTTTTCTTTCAGCGTGGACGTAGTAGAGGGCCGAGGACTCATGGCGGTCGTACGGCACCTACTGCTCCAATCTCACCACCAGCGCGGACTTTCACTTCCACTTCTATTGCTACTACTTCTTCTAGAGTTGGGACTTCTAGCGGGGCACAGACTGGCACTGGCACAAAGGAGGAGACGGGGTTGACGGGGTCGTCTGACGAGTCATCTCAGGGAGATTACGTTGTCTGGAAGAATAGGATTTGCAGGAGTGACCGACTTACTGCTGTTCTACCATAATTTTTTTCTTTTCTTTATTATTCATGGAGGCCTACGTGCCTATTCTTGTTTAGGCTTGCATGCTTGTTTGATACATTCTTATACTCTGTTCTGGTTTATTACACTGGTCTTGGTACACACCGATACACACTGGTACACTGCTCTTGATATACACTAATACATGGCTCTCGAACTCCCATGATACACACTAACATACTGTTCCCGACACACTGCACAGATATGTTGGATGGGGCCTGCGTGCCTTTGATTTTTTTTTTTGGCATGTCTGCCACAACATACACACACACATTACTTTACTTATGATGGGTTGGGCTTTCGTGCCCTATGGTTTACACTTTTGATTATCATGGATGCCTTATTATTATTATGTTATGAAAATCATTTTTGAATGCTTGACTTGGTTATGCATGATGATATGATTCATGGCTTGGAACCCTGCCATATAAATTGTTCTTCTTTGTTGCAAGGTGCTAACAGGTTTGTAACGATAGTTTGGCGCATGCTGACAAAATGGGGACAGGCTGTCAAAATTTATGCATAAAAAAAGTTGTGGCCGTGAGAAATAATCTTGTCGCCATGGGTTTTGAAAATGGCGGCCTGAATTTTTATGGAGAAAAGTGCACAGCCTAGACCTTAGAATGTCATGGCTGTAAGGTTTAGGAGAAAAACACAACGACCGTGAGGTAAGAAGTTGACGACCGTTAGAAAAAGGCGGTGGCCATGATAAAAGTTTTTGGCGTGAAACTTTGAGCAGATTATGTGGGTTTCCTCCATTTTTGTATCTATAAAAGGGGGCAACTGTTCTAAACCCCACTATTCTGGATATCTTGAACGTTCTTTGTATTCTTCATGACCTACTTTTACAACAACTCTCTGTTGGCTTGGATGAGCGACTTTTCTTTGGTGGAGCACAAAAACTTCCTCAACTTTGGTCTGGATGCGCTGTTCTATTTGTGAACCCTGAGGGTCGATTGGTTTCTTCTACGAAGAGCAGCCCAACTGTGGGACCCCGAGGTACATGTGTTCCATTTCGGTGTCGAGTAGTTAAGTTCGATAATGAAGGACTTTTAGTCATTCTCAAGATTTCGGGCTGAGAAGAGATTATAGTTTCTACTCATTTCTCGAGTCCTACGGACAAGTTGATGCAGTTCCATGGTTATTCCAGGTGTGAGACTTCTCTCATTACCCACGCCGAATTCCTTGATGTGGCATGGATCGGATCGTGAACCGTTTCGGGCCTCGGGTATCTCTTGGAGACTTCTCTTCTCAACTTCAGCACCGGTATGCTCTTTGCATCTGTCTTTTGGCTCATTTTTATTGGGACCCTCGGACGGGTGGGCTAGCTCTTTCTTAGTAGATGTGATGCATTAGATCCACGAGGGCTGGGATCCTATCCTGTAAGGGTGTAAAAATGGTTCAGCCCAGCTCGGCCGTGGCTCAGGCGGGCCCAAGCCTAGACTTGGTGGGCTCCCGTCAAAAGTTCGGGCTGGGCTGGGCTAGGCTGAGCTTTTTTTTTCAAGGGGTAGGCTCAGGCCCCACGGGTATAGGACTCGGGCCGGGTTTTTGAACGGGCCCGTCGGGCTTTTTCGAGATTTTAATTTTTTTTATTAATTGTTGTTGTAACTTGTATAATGTAAGTTTAAATTTTTTTTAGTTATTAGTTATTATTATATTATTTTACTATTAATTTATTAGTTAAAATTTATAATAAATTAATTTATTATTTACAACAATATAAGTTTATTAGTTTATAAATTATAACTTATAAGTTTTAAAGTTTATAAGTTTATAATCTATTAATTTTATTATTAAGTTTATAAGTTATTAGCTTATTATTTTATTAAAAATTTATAAATTAGTTTATTATTATTATAAGTTTATTAGTTGATTAGTTTTTATAGTTTATACTTTATAGTTTATATTTTATTATTATTTTTATTAGTTATTACCTATTAGTTATATATATAAGTTTAAACTTTATTTGTTTTTTAGTTTTTAAATTTATAGTTCATACTTTATAAGTTTATTATTATTACTTTATAAATTTATAATTTATAGTTTATATTATTAATTATTATAAGTTTATAGTTTATATTATTATAAGTTAGTTAGTAGTTTAGTAAATATTTATTGTCCTCAAAATAACATCAAAATTTCTATTATTTTTTTATCAAAAGAAATAAATATGTTTGAAAAGAAATGGACTACTATTGATGGTAGTGAATCTCAATCTATACATCTTCCCAATAGAACGATTGTATTAGGTTCTGAAATAAAAGCCCGTCCTTTCTCTGAATCTGATCAAAATATTCCTCAACAATTAAACTATATCAATACTTATTTTCAAATATTGGGAGAACAAGTCATCCAACTTGAAAACTATGAAATTAATGCTACAAACACTGTAGGTTCTAAAATAGACGTTATTTATAATTTAGTAAAAAATTTAGATTTTAAAGCCGTCACACCAACTTCCCCTCAAATACAACTAAATCCTTCTTTTGTCAAACCTTTACCTTCCCCTAAATATAAATTACAAAATCCATCATAAGAATTTATTGAACAATTATATAAATCCTTAAATCCACAACACGAATCAACCACACCAGCCTCTTCTTCTCATCTGTCAAGGAACAAGACGAACACAAATCTATTCATATTTTAGAAGAAGAAGAAGACGAGGAAGAAGAAGAATTACAAAATTTATATTCTCAATTTCAAGAACCTCCAAATCAAATTCAAGCAACTACGATTATACCTAAACTAGTTACAAGAAATTATTATTCACGTCCAAAGCCCATGGATGTACAATATGAAGAAAAAACGTATCCTATGATTTTTAATAGATCTAATTTAGTTGAATGGAATCTAGATGACAAGTCAGATTATCAAATAATAGAAATAGAACAACATATGATGATGGCAGCTAATGCAGTCTTGTCACATAATCCTTCAAATAATGATGCAACCGTTGGTGAGTTATTAATAGTAGGATTTTTCGGCCAACTTAAAGGTTGGTGGGATAATTATTGAAGTGATGAATAAAAATTAAGAATTTTAACGTCAGTCAAAAGAAATAAACATGGTCTTTCTATTGAAGAACATGATCTTCCTCTTAGTGATATAATTACAACTTTAATTATATCAATAATTCAATATTTTGTAAGTAATACACAAATTGTCATCGAAAGAGGAAAATAATTATTAATTAATTTACGTTGCCCAATCTTAACCTATTTTCGATGGTATAAAGATATATTCTTATCAAAATTATACCAAAGAAATGATGCTAATCAAGAATTTTGGAAAGAACGATTTATTGCTGGTCTTCCCACTTTATTTACAGAAAAGGTCAAAACTAGATTAAGAAATAAAAATCAAGGCTTATTACCATATAACCAATATACATATGGAGAAATAATTTTTGAAATATGTGTAGGAGGTTTAGTCCTCTGCAATGATATAAATTAAAAAATTAACTTAAAAAAGAAAAATAATTAGGAAAAATTGAATTAGGTCAATTTTATTACCAATTTAGATACAATACCATAAAATTACCCTTAAACCCTTTAACTAAATCCAAGCATAAAAAAAATTATCATAAATGTAAGAAAAGATATAAATCTTATTCAAAATTCCAAAAGAAACCACAAAAATCAGGCAACAAAAGATCTACCAATCAAGCATTAACATCCAAGAAGGATGCTGTATGCTGGAAATGTGGTAAAGTAGGACATTTTACTAATAAACGTTTCACAAAATAAAAAATAAATAAATAAAATTATTCTGACAAATTAAAACAACAAATTATAAATTTATTACTAAATTCCAAACCACCAAGTGAAGATGAAGATTCGTCATCACAATCCTCAAAAGAAGAATATAATTTAGAAGAATTAAATCAAGATATAATTTATACTTCAGAAGAATCTGATTCTGAAGAAGAAACAAAATGTTGTAATAAATGTCAAACTAAAGAAGATTATTACTAAGCAATTTTTAAAATTAAATGGATTAATATAAATATTTTATCACAAGATGAACAAAACATATTAGATATTTTAAATCAAATTAATGATCCAGAAGTAAAAAAATATATATTATTTTTAAATATATGGATCAAGTACAACAAAAATCACAAGAATTCCAACAATAAAGAAATCAAAATAAATTTACGTATAAACAATGTGATTTTAAAAATATTTTAGAAAGATTACAACAATCTACACCCGTTCAATCAATATTAACAGATTTACATCAAGAAGTAAATAATTTAAAATAGGAAATAAAACAATTACAAATCAGAATTACACAATTAGAAAATAATAAGAATGAATTAGCAGCTAGCTTATTTCCATCTGAAATAAAAAATAAAAAACCAAAAAATAATAAAAAATAAAAAGGTATTATGATAGAAGAACCTAATCCCGATCTAATAGTCAATGAAACAAAATTTCCTACAATAAATCAAATTATGTATCAAAAATGGAATATTAAAATTCATTTAGTTGTCAAAGAAGATTTTATTGTGGAAGCTATAGCTCTAGTTGACTCTGGAGCCGATCTTAATTGTATTAGAGAAGGATTAATCCCTACAAAATATTTTGAAAAATCAAAGCAAAATTTAAATACAGCAGATGGATCCTCCATGAAAATTAATTATAAACTTTCACATGTTCACATTTGTAATTAAGGAATTTACTTACAAACTGAATTTGTGCTAGTACCTAATTTATCACAGCATATCATTTTATGAACTCCATTCCTAACAATGATCGCATCATTTACTGTTACCTGTGAAAGTATCAGTACAAAGCTAATAGAAAATGAAAACATAATATTTTCGTTTATTTTCCCTCCACAACCACACACTACAAAAATTAAAATCTACCTTAATTTTCAAACAAAAACAAATTAATTTCTTATAAGAAGAAATTTCTTATTCTCAAGTTGATGAATAAATTCAAAAATTTGACACACAACAACAAATAGAACATTTCAAAATTTTTTTACAAAAGATTTATGTTCTAATTTTCCTCATGCTTTTTGGCATCGAAAACAACATATTGTTAATTTAACTTATGAACCTTATTTTAATGAAAGATTTATTTTCACAAAAGCTTGTCCGTCTCAAATGGATCAAGCCCAATTAGAATATTACAAAAAAGAAATTCAACATTTAATAAATAAAAAATTAATTAGACCAAGTAAATCACCATTGTCATGTGTTGCATTTTATGTAAATAAAAATACAGAATTTGAACGTGGGACTCCACGATTAGTGATGAATTATAAACCATTAAATAAAATTTTACAATGGATACGCTATCCAATCCCAAACAAAAAGGATTTATTAAATAGATTATATCAAGTCAAAGTATTTTTCAAATTTGATATGAAATTTGGATTTTGCCAAATCAAGATTGCTGAAAAAGATAGATATAAAACGGCATTTACAGTCCCATTTGGACATTATGAATGGAACGTAATGCCTTTTGGACTTAAAAATGACCCATTCGAATTTCAAAATGTAATGAATGGTATATTTAATCCTTATGATCAATTTAGTACTGTTTATATTGATAATATTTTAATTTTTTCACCATCAATATCACAACATATCAAATATTTAAATAAATTTTATAATATTATTAAAACTAATGGATTAGTATTAAGTGCGCCTAAAATGAAATTATTTCAAACTCAAATAAGATTTTTGGGACATAATATCCATTATGGAACTATTATATCCATAGATCGTTCTATTAATTTTGCTACTAAATTTCCTGATGAAATAATAAACAAAAATCAATTACAAAGATTTATAGAAAGTTTAAATTATATTTTTGGCTTCTACAAAGATCTTTACAAAGATATAAAATTATTATATCAAAGACTTAGGAACAATCCTAAGCCTTGGACGCAATAGCATACTTATGCTGTTCAAATAATTAAACATCATGTCAAACAACTTCTATGTCTCAATTTACCCGATCCTTCAGCCTTTAAGATCACTGAAATTGATGCCTCAGAATTGGGGTATGGTGGGATCTTAAAGCAAAAACAAAATAATAAAGAAAAATTAGTTTGGTTTACAAGTGGTGTATGGAAACCCACTCAACAAAATTATTCTACCATTAAAAAAGGAATTTTATCAATTGTTTTATGCATTACAAAATTTGAAAGCGATCTTTTAAATTAAAAGTTTTTATTAAGAATTGATTGTAAAGCAGCAAATGAAATTTTACAAAAAGATGTTCAAAACATTTCTTCAAAACAAATATTTGTTCAATGGCAAGCCATTTTAAGTATTTTTGACTTTGATATTGAATATATTAAAGGCACTAATAATTCTTTGCCAGACTTCTTAATCAAGGAATTTCTGCAAGACAATGTCCAATCCATGTAAAAGTCAGATTACTGATTCATCCTCCAAAAATACTCCTCCAAAGGTAGTAATGAGTCCAAACCCAACACGCACACAACCGGCTAAGAGCAAAGCCACTCTTAATCCGGTCTCAAAAGCACAACCCCATAAATATCTTTCTCATGAAACCTGAATCCCAATTATTTCTCTCGAAGATGAGGACCTTAAAATTTTACAAAGTTTACCAGAGAGTCAAATCTCAAACATTTTGGCCAAACTTATCGACAATTACTTGCCACCAAAATGGTGTTCTCCACTAATTGCAAATTCTCCATCCCGCCTATTTTATGAAACTTTTCTTCTTAAAATCAGCTCCGTTAAAATCCAACACAATTCTAATAATGATAATGAAATTATCAATTATGCGAAATGTGTTATTCAAAAAATCATTTCCAAACAAGAATGGGGTTCGAGAAATTTTTTTTCAAAACAATTTAAAAACAATACTATTCGCCCTACCACATACAATTATTATGATTATCAACAAGTATGGAAACATGTTTTTGAATACAAAATTTCATGATGCAACACTCATGGTTTATTAAATTTTGTGATAATTTTAAATCAATTATCCTCAGTTGGTTCTTCAACTGGTGGTATGAATTTGGTCCACATCTGGACGTCCTTCCTTATATTATTCTCTAATCATTTAGTCTTTATTGTACGCTTGTCCATCCATCTCAACCTGTTATTCTCCAATTCTATGCTGATTTTAGTCTACCATGGCTTTTGCAATGGTAGTTTACATTTGAGATTCAAAACCATGTTCCTTATTTGTGCCACTTTTATGCTTCTAAATGGTGGGATAAATTTGAAATCCTTAAACAATATTATCCTGATTATTTACATAATTATTATTCTAAATCCTTCAAAGGTAAAGAGTCTTATGCATCCAAAGTTGCTTCTTCATCATCTCCAAAATTTGTTTCATCAACCATCCAATTTTCTCAATGTTAATATTTCAGCCATTCAAACAAAAGTGTTATAAAAAAATTCATCCTTAGTATCCTCCAAAGATGCCTTAAAAAAGGCACTTCTCAAAGAATTAAATTCTCAACTTGATTCAGATGATCTCCTGGGAGATTTTCTCTCTCCTACAGATCCAATTTGTCCGCAGTCTGATGAGGATGATTGCTTCGGTATTCATTTTGATTCCCAATCTTTATGACTATCAAAAGTTCAACATGATCCCATTATTCTCTCAATTTTTTTTATAAGAAATCATTTTTTCATCCATCATATCCATCGTTATTAAGTGATTATCCCTTTATTAAAAGCCACCAACGCCATTTTCTTTTGTCTGCCAATTCTTTTAAAAAATGAAGTCAAAAGATGCTCATGATGCTCCACTCAATGCAATCAGACAACAAATAGTATCTAAGTATGCTTCAATAGTAAAGATTATCCGATAGCTACAGTACCAAACAATAAAAGTCAACAGTAAAAGCTGCACAATAATTCCACTCGTGGATTAACAATGCATATGAAGACACAAATAGTAACTGATAAGTTACTGTTCCATCTACAGTATTCTGAAAAATTTGTCAAAAGTAAACAGTATTTTCCATTATTCCTTCCACTGTATATTTTTCATTTTCAAAGTAATTTCATATCCGAGGCTATAGCCTTGCTTATAAAAGGGACTGCCTTCCTCTTTTGTGAGGCAGACTAAGTTTAGAAACTCCTTTCATTTTGAATTACAACTTTGTATTTGTAGTCTTCCATTAAGATTTCTTCTATCAAGATTGTAAGTTTCAATTTCCAATTTGTATTCTAAGTTTAATAAAGATTTCTATTAGTTTCTTTACTTACTCCTTTAATTTACTTTTATTATTTGTGTGACTAACAGATAACTCGATCCAAGTTAGCTTGTGGGCATTTATTAGTTTTTGCAATAAGTTTGAATTGTAAGGACCCAATACCTGTTTATTTTATTCATTTATATTTTCGGTAAGAGAAGAGAAGAAACCAAATTTGAAGGTGGGTGCCATAAAATTTTTGCTCGTTAACGGTTGACGTAACGATATGTGAAAGTGAAACTAACTTACCTGGTGATGAATGATATTGTTATGGTTGTGTTAATGGATAATTTGAAATACCAAAATATGAGCAAAGTTGGGAGTTTGAGACGAGTTTCTAGAAAATTCGCAGATTTCTGCATTTGGGGTCACCGCTCGAGCGGTGGGGGTCCGCTCGAGCGGACTATCGGGATGAGGTTGGAATTTTCTCGAACATTGGAGAAACGTTTGGGGGTTTTATATATATCAGCCTCGGGAGAACTCTCTCATACGTTCTCCTCCATCTTTCTTCTCCTCCTCCTCTCCTCTTCTTCTTCCTCTCTCTCTATAGAGATAAAAACCCAAGAAGCCCATGAAACCCTAACCCTCCACCAAGGGAAACTGAAGATTGAAGCTAGATTGGGAGCAAGCAAGGGTAGCAATCAAGCTTTGGAGCAAGGAGGTGGGAGATAAAGCATCAAGGAAGCAAGAACACCCAAGATCTAAACCCTAGGAGGGAGAAGTTGGAGTAATCTCAAGCTCTTGAGCAAATCCAAGGTAGGATCTAGATTCTCTTATACGTTTTCGTTGATTTGGGTTGATATATTGCTTACATACATAAAAATCAAGTTGATTTCATATGAGATTTGAATATTTGATAGATGTGAGTGAGTATAGTTGGGTTTTATGAAATTGGGTGGTTTGAGAAGTGATTTACCTTGATTGATTGAAGAATTGTGATACAAAAGAGGATTTGTGAAACTGTAAATCCAATGTTTTGAGTTGAGAAACATAAATTTGAAGTATAATTGTGAAGAGAATGCATTTTGGGGTTTGGAAATCAAAACAGGGACAAATCTAGATTTTTCTCTGGCGACAGCGCGCTCAAGTGGAGCTCTGTCCGCTCGGGCGCTCAACTGGCAGAGAGTTGGGCGCTCAAGCGCCCGACGACCGCTCGAGCGGACTGACTGCGTAGGGCCAACTTTGTTCGATCATATCTTCCTCATCCGGACTCCGAATTAGGTTGTTCTTGTACTCAAATCGAAGCCCCGGAAGTCCTCTTTCTAACAAGACTACTCTCACTAAAAAATTTATTTTGGAAAAAACGTTATGATTAAAATAGTGAGGGAATGTCAAATTTTATTAACTATTTTCACCCGATTTTGGCCAAATGCTTTGAAAAAGTATATTTTCATCAATATTGAACCTTTTAATCAAATTTTGTACCCTTTGGGCTGTGGATTTACCTACCTTACTACACTTGGATTGGGATGCTAGTATCATACCGATTGGAGGTATTGCGACAAAAATGAGTTTTTAACATGTAACCGTGGTTTTAAGAACGAGTATGATTATGGATAATTATGGGCTATGCCATGATATAGTTATCATTAAGATTTGGAGATTTAGAAAGAAAACATAGAGTTGAACTTGTATATATATGTATATGCATATGATGGGTGCATTCCGTTTGTTTCAAATGACAAGGTCATGCGTGAGTTAATTACGTGTTGCATTTCATGAAGTTGATAAACGGAATGTGATTTATGAGAAATTATGTGCTGAAATTTA
>JAOTRH010478466.1:0-25781 GCA_034768845.1 Heliamphora exappendiculata
CTCAAAATTTTAAGCATATATATATATATATATATATATATATATATATATATAACCAAACCCAATTAACAAATAAATAGCCAAATATTTTTTTTTTCTCAAAGCGTTAAAAAATAAGGAATTACTACGCACGGCCGGGAACAAGAGTCTAATCTAACAATTCATAGCTAATTAAGTATTTCTTCGTATATTTTGTTTATAGAATTATTTTGACTACACCAGTTACAATTATTTATAAAGAAATTTTTTTTTTAAAATTAAAATTGATCAAAACTTATCTTCAATTAATCACGTTATAAAAAAAATTGAACAGACTAACCATGTTATCTATTAAGAATGATATGATAAATGAGTGACATTACATAAGTTTAATTAGTACCTTTAAAAAAAATACAATAAGAGTTGTATTTAAATTATAATTTTGAGTTATTGTAATGAATAGTACTAATTTTTATGATTTTATCTTTTCAATTATAATTATTTTTTGAGTTGATTTTATTATTTATTTTTTAATTTGTATAAATTTTAGGAGACCCTATTTTAAAAGTTTGCTTTATACCCTCTAAAACTTAGTACCCGATCTAAATATTATCTAATTTGAGTAAAAGATTAAAATAAATAACCCAATCAACAAATTCTAAGAAAAAGAAAACTAGCTTAAAACTTAATATCCCAAACGTTTTATTTTAAATCCAAATAAAAATTTTAGCTAAAAAAAATTTAGAAAAAAAAAACTAGTTACCAATTAATGCCTTAAAGTGAAGTGTGAATATTAATATTTGATGCACACATATATAGATATATATAAAATATATAAGTTGAAAGAAAAAAAAAAAAAAAAGGAGGAAGGTACTGATTATGAAATTACGGCATGACGAGAGCTCCTAAAAGAGCGATAGCATCTCTTGTGGCCCTTTTACCAACCAATCTGGGGACGAACATTCCGATCACTACATCTTCGGGGTTTGGCTTCGCATGCAGCATCACACTGAAGAAGCATCCTCCCACAACCAGCACCAACATGCCTATTGCCACCTCCAGCTTCCTTACCTGAATCCGTATTTCAAATTAAGGATTAAATATAGAAAAAAAAGGTGTGGTACAGAATCTATCTCAATGCAGTGGAAGCTGTTAGATTATGTTTTAAAATTTCTGTTTCTTGAAATTCTCTTATTGTCCGACGCCATCGGTATTCCGTGAATTGAGATAGGGAAGATAAAATTTTTGGAAGGGAGTATCCCAACGTAAAAGGATGTTATATGCCACTGATTAGAAATGGAGTTCACTTAAACAAAAATATACGGATATTGTACGTTGATATTCTCTCTTTTTTTTTTTAATAATTTATATTTTTAAAACAAAACTAGCTGAGTTCGTTTAGTAACTGAGCTAGTTTAAAGTCCACTTTCTTTTTTTTTTTTTTTTCTAGTTTCAAGTCAAATATGTAAAAAATTTGTATGGTTACAAAATAATTTTAATTCATGAATGAAAAAAGGAAAAAAAATACATTTTAACTGATTTTTTTTTACCACTTCACACATTAGGATTATGTTTGTTTTGACGAAGATAATATTTTCAAATGAAAAATATTTTTTTATGTGTTTGGGTGTGACAATAAAAATAATGGTATTAATAAACGTAATAGTATTAAAATTAGTAGGCAATAGCGGCGGTGGTGACAATGATCCCTATACCTCAAATTCTTTGAGACCACAACCCCTGGGATCTTAGATCTCGAGATCACAAACCCCCGAGACCTCAGGACTCCCGGGATTTCAAACCCCTGAATCCCAGGATCACCCGGACCTTGGACTTCTAGATCCCTAGGACCTTAGACCTCAGGACCCTAGGATCCCAAACTCCTGAATTCCAGGATCACCCGAACCTTGAACCCCTAGACCCCTAGGACCTCAGAGCCTTGAACCCCGAGGCCCCAGACCCTCATACTTTCGGAATCCCAAAACCTATGACTCTTATAACTCTGTACCCCCAGACTCTTAGAAACTTGGGACCTAGAAATCCTGATCCCGATAAACTTAGGGACCTAGACTTCCGAACTTTAGATTTTCGACTGTATGAATCCTAGACCAGTGGTGTTGGTGATGGAATAGTAGTGTTGGTAGTGGTGATAGTAGTGCGATGGTAAAGGTGAAAAATATTTTTTGTTATAAAAAAATAAAAATATTTTACATTAAAATTAACTTACTTTTTATTGACTTAAAAAATATTTTTTATTGATTTTTTATTTTTGCTATACTAAACACCGGAAAGTATTAAAAATGTCAAAACAAATGGAGCGTAAAAGTAAAAGCCAGGCTTTAATAAATGAGCATCTTAATCGATTTGTGAGTGATGAAATAAAACAATGATAAAATTCCGCGATATAAAACAGCTACTTACGCCATATCGCTGCAACCCAAGGAGGAGAAGAGTATTCAATCCAGCCAGCAGAACCCCACACCATATGGGTATGTGGAAGAGTATGTCCAGTGCGAAAGCCGTACCTATCACTGCATTAAATATGCTATAATAACATATCCATATGTATATATGCTTTATATATACAGGATATTATATCATATCAAATGTTGGCAAATTATAAGTTATTCTTTGAGTATTAGACAATATCTCGTAATACTTTTAATAAATAAAAATATTCGATGTATTTTAAATAAGATATTTTTATCTCTTATTTACTAAACAAAAATAGGTTAATATTATTCTATTTCAAATATTTTTTACTATATTATTTGATAAAAAAAATTCACGTAAACAATATAGCATAGTACTATGAAATTAAAGTATACTTACTATTCAATTGTGAGGGCTGAGTTTAATTATCTCCAGGTGCTAATCAAATTGGAGAGGTGCAGTGGGGTTTTCTGAGGCCCCACTTTAATTGACAATTGAAGCTGTCAACTACTTTGTAGGGACATTGACGAAATTATTCAAGCAAAAACTTAATTTGGTCGGATTAATGTAGTTATATTTAATCAAATCATATTTATTTTTTAAACTTAATTAGTTATCTATTAATGATTTGAAGATATATATCATTTGAATGATAGCTTAATTAATTTAATTTATGTGAGGTTGAGTTAAACCCACTAAACTCCAATCCATTAGAAGCCCTATTCTAACCATAAAAACCTAGACATGTTTTTATGATCGACTTGTTCATTTTGAATGATAGTTGAGTTTATTATTTATATAAAAAATAAACTTGACGGTTAAGTACTTATATATATGTGATTTGATAGTATATATTTAATTATTTTTAAAAAACATAAATTTACAATTTGTTTAATGGTAGACATATGTGATTTAATTATAGAGTCATTAATATTTAATTAATTTAATTTTTTAAAATTATTTAATCATATTAAAACTAAATATTAAATAAATTCAATATAAAAATATTTTAAAATGGAAGCACTTAACCCACACAACAGCGTACTATGCATTACCCGCACAACACGAACTCCCAATTTCCTATCTAAGAGTCCTAACCTTCAGGGATGTCGGCAGCTATCACTGCAATCTCAGCAAGCATCCAGAGACAGTATTTCACTGGATTTGGGTACTCAGTCCTGCAGTGCTCGGAGAGATGCTTCCCTGTGGTTGGCATTTAAAGGTAGCAATATTAGCAATACAGCAGCAGGAACAAGGGGCATCTCCCTCATAACATGTCTCACAATTTAAGGATTGAGCCTTTGTTTGTCTATCGGTTTTAAGTCAATTTTAAGTTAATTTTTTTTATTTTTAGCTTAAAGTCTAAAAGCTAAAAAATTTTATTTTTTAACTCCTAACTTTTAGCTTATTTGTTTTTAAATTTTTTGACTTTTCTTATAACAATTTTTAATTTTACTTTTTTTTATATATATAAAATTATATAAATTTCAACCAAACAATTATACCCTAACTCATTTAGTTGAAGAACAACTATGAAATTTCACATTGAGTTTATTTAGTTTTTTTAGTAATTTAAAAATTACTATTTTTCTAATCAAACGAATTTTTTAGTTTTTAACTTAAAGTGGCTTTTAAGCCACCAAAAAAACTAAATAAGTTCAATGTAAAATTTTATGGTTGTTTTTTAGCCTAAATGAACTATGGTATAATTGTTTAGTTGGAATTTATTTAATTATATATATATAATAATAAAATTCAAAAAATCTATAAACAAATAAGTTAAAAAAATAAGGTTGAAAAAAGAGATTTTTTGAACATTATACCAAAAGCCAAAGCTTTAGGTAGCCAAACAAAAGCTGAACAGGTGATCACTTAAATATGTTAACAACTTTATCACAAAAATTTCTACAGAAACTCATTTTAAAATCGCAATTTATAACACTGCTGTCTACAGACGATTTAACGCGAGCATTTGCAACAAGATTAATCCATAGGAACAAACCTGTTGCCACTCCAAGATTTGCTGAACAAGACTGGATTATGAAAGCGAATGTCAGCCCAACAAGCACTATCCACAGCAACTGTTCATAGATTCACACACGACTCCACGAGCTAAGCTAACGAGATAGAAGAAGATGGAAGAAGATTATAAAAAAAAAATTGGCCCGCTCGAACACTATGAGATATTAAAAAAAAAAAAAGAAGAAGAATAAGAAGACCTCGTATTTGTGGTTAGCTCCAGCTTGTAAGTCAGTTTGCACTGCATGTTCATAGTACCAAATCACAAATGAAAAAAAACAATAAGGAAAAAGCATTGCATATTAACATTAACAAAAAGAGCAGAGAGAGAGAGAGAGAGAGTTTTCTGACAGTTTCCAGGATCGAGATAGGCAACCGAGATCAAGAAACCAGGTCCAACGTAGCTCAAGAACTTCTTCCATCTAGGGGTCTCCTGTATCTGAACCAGAGCCATGTTATATGTCCTTTAGTTACGTACTAAACTAAATGGTGCATTTCTTGGAGTTAAGTTTGATCTTTATAAAGGCTAAAGATCAAGTGGGTGGAGTGCTATTTTCTTAAGCCACCACCAAACAAAATGGATGAATAATATTTACTTTTTTATTTATTTAAATCGTAAACTTTACTGTATATTCGAGATAATATATATTATTTAGTAGTCTTGAAATATTATTTATTAATTTTTACATGACCACTGTTATTCAATAATAGAGTAGAAATTACTCTGAATAAAACAATGTTATTAACGGATCTTTGTTGGGTAAACGAAGACAAAATGAAATATTTAATGTGTAACAAATATTTTTATTTGTTATGAGTATCACGTGATTTTGCTTAAATAATACTTTAAGTTTACTATATATTTGGTAGTCGTCACAAGGATAAACGCATGATTTTAATTTAGAGGAATGAATTATTTTAAAATTTTCTTTATAGAGAAAATACTAAATACTTACAAAATCTTGAAAGTAAACTTATATAATCTTAAAATATTTAAAATTAATATTAGAATAATTATGAATAATTCTCGAAACTCGGGCGGCTCTCTCCCATCCCACCTTTCTTGGGTCATTTATGGAACCAACACTTCAGAAGAATAAAAGTGGATATTATTAATGAGTAAACAATTTTTTTTTCCTTCATAAAAAATACAAATTTATTTTAAAATCAGTAACGAAGAAGAACCTAGCGGGCCTTTAGGCGGCTTTTGCTCAAGGCCCCAATATTTCTGAGATATAGCCTCTTTCTTCCATTTGAGATACCATTTTTAAAAGTGTTTTTTGTCGTAATAAAATAAATTAATATTATTTCAAATAGACATATTCTTAAAATTACTCATGACAAATTAAAATTATTTCAAATGTGCATAATTTTTCGATTACTCTTCTTATAGTAGCAGACTCAAGAAGATAAAAATATTGACCAGAAATAGAAAATATCCAAATAGGATGAAAAAAAAAAAACTTTAAACATTCAAAAATAAGGTTTTTTGTTGGTATTTAGTAGATTTTAAACTTTAATTTAAAATTTTATTTTAAAGATTTCTATTAAGTAGAGGAGTTCAAAAGGTAAAAAGAAAATGTCCGAAAATATGAAACAAAATCTTTAAAAAAACATTACAAAAGTTACAGACCAAACAGAACTATTAACAAGATATTAGAGTGGTATCATCACAAATATCAAATCTAAGTAGAAAATTATTTTATTAGTTGATAGCTCAAATTTATTAATTTTAAACTTCAAATAATTCCACCTAAATATGGTTTCTTTAAATAATTCAACTTTAAAAAACTACTCCATAATCCTAAAACTCTTAAAATATCAAGTCTAAACACAAACTATATATTTATGTAATCAAAAGTTGTTCCCAAATATATAAATTATTTGTAAAATATTGTTAAATACCCTAATAAAATTACTTCTAGTGGGAAAAAACTAGAAACAAATCAAAGTCATGAAGTTATTAATTAAATCTTATCTTGGTGTAGCATGGTACATTAAAAACTGAGTAAATTTATTATTTTGCATATTGGATAATCTTGGTGCATCATGTGGCATGGTTTTACAAAGTGTTCCTACTCAATTACGTAGCAAAAATATTCTGCATAGGATAATGTTCGCTCACTTTTGTTGATTAGATAAAAGATAAATGTGATGTACTTAGTATGCTTAACAAATTTTTATTTGTTAAAAATATTATGTAGATAATACCATATGCTAATCTGAACGTACCTAACCATTTTCCAGAAGAGTCTATTTTTATCAACATTTTCTCTCTCTGAATTGTTGTATGATTTTTTAAATATTTTATTTTATTTTTTGTATTTTTTGTAAAACTCTAAAAAATCCTTATATATTTGTTTTTTTGTGAAAAATTTGAAATACTTTTTTTTTCAAAACAAATTTTGGGAAAAAATTTGGAAATATAATTTTGTTTATATTTTTGAAAACCTAAAAAAATAATTACCTTCAATAAACGTTTTTACTTGGTTAATGTTATGCTATCTGTTTTGGAAATTATCAGTACAATTTCAAATAAATTTTCTCAAGAAAATTGTTTTAAAAAATAGAAGGAAAACATTGTGGGTGTTTGTCATTGTTGAAATTAATAACTTGTTAATTATATTTTATAATAAAAATTACGAATATTTAATAAATATATTAATTTATAAATAACGTCCAATAGAAATTATAAGCGTTTGACCGTAAAAAAAAGCTAAAAGCTAACCTTAAAAACAAGACCATAAAAATAGGAGGAACCGGATGCATGCAGTACCCACAACGGAACTGTTGTGGTATTAATGGGTTCAGTTTAAGGTTATAATTTTTATGAATTGAATTTATAAACTTGTTATTTATATAAAAATATTAATATAATAAATTATTTTTAAAATAAATAATAAACTCAATAAAATTTATATAATAAAGAAATTTAATTATTAAAATATATTTAAAAACTAAATCTATTGAAACAACAGCAACGTAACGTACCTTATAGTCACAAACGCACCCCACTTCAAAAAAAATTACCATCAAATTACCTGTAAGGCAAATTATTAGATGAAAATATTAGGTAAGCAATCTGATATTTTTTATAAATAAAAATATTTAATATATATTAAGTGATTATTTTTATTTTTTATTTACTTAATAAAAATAAACCTATGTTATTTCATTTATACTATTTTTTATTATATTATTAAATAAAATTATTATATAAATAATATTATATATTGCTCCGAGATTATTGAATAGGTACTCCAAGAATGGGACTCATGGGTCCCGCTGTTTACAAGTTGATTAGAGTTTTGTCGCTATATATTTATTACATGAGAAAATAAGGAAAGATACTACTGGTATTAACTTTTTTTACTAATAATTTATATTTTAAAATTATTTTGATGAGATGAATTAGTTGTGGCGATTCTAAATTTTTTTATTAATTGATTTATTTAAAAATTATAAGATAATAATTTTTACATTACATAATAATTAATCATCTGTAATTAGTATAACATAAATTAAATTTAACATCTAAATTAATAGATAGAATACCGTTTGAATATAATTATACTATTGCTTTAACCAAAAAAAATACTTAAATTTTTACGACTATATTCGACGAGATTTTATATTTTAAAATCTGTATATAATAACACGTTATCAACAATATTAAAAATATAATTTTTAATACATTAAACAAATCAATTATTGAATCAAATCACATAAAGAAGTAACTTTGTATTCAACTTTATAAAAAAAAATTAATTAAGCTATTAAAATTGTATATTTATAATTGTGTAGAATATCTCAACAATAGTTATATAATTAAATTTATAGTTTGTAAAAAAATTTGTCTTCATGACTTTTTAAAAGTTACGAATATATAATCTGTGTTTGAAATAAAAATACTTACAGTAGTAATCTGGCGCAATGCGGTAAAATTAATCATTTTGTGTTTTTATATTTTTACCGATCAATTAAGATGTTTTTATATTATCATGGGATCAACTATAATTTTTTAATGGGTCAATTATACACTAATTAAAAAAATATCATAATAACAATAAAAAAAATTTGATGGGGTCAATTGACTGCATAGTCCACCATATGGAGTGTGAACTAGAAGAATAAAAACTAATTTAAAGATAGAATAATGTAATAAAATTAAATATGATGAAATTTATTTTGTTAACTTATTTTAGTTTAAAAGACTATGGTGGTGTTTGGCTTTACTAGAACTAGTAAATTATGTATTAAAAGTTATAAGTACTTGGTAAAATTTATAACTTATTGTTAAAATAAAATAAAAAGTAATTATAAATTATAGCATAAGTTATTAGTATTTGAAAAACTTATAACTTATAACTAAAATTAATAATAAAAAATTAAAAATTATTAGCAGTAACTTTGTCAAGCACTTCCTACAATATCTATCATTTATAATTTATTGGGCAAATTATATTTACCTCTCCTGATATTAGATTCGTTCCCGTCCCGTTTTGTAACGTTTTTTTTCGCCTCCAATAACAAACGGGGTGAGGATAGTATTTACTCTTCTCGCTTCGTTTTTTTCTGTTCCGTCCCCGATTACGTAAAATAATTTTTTTTAAATATTAATATATGTATAAGATATATATTTTATAAATATAATAAATCTAAAATATTAAAATATTATATTTATCTCTATTTTTTTATTTTTTTATTTTTTTTATTTTGTTATATTAATTCATCAACTATTATTTTTTATTTATTATATTATTTATTATTTTTATTAATATTACTCTTTTAAATTTTAAAAATAATATCCGAAATATTTTTATACCTACCTTATTCGCCACTACTTTCTCGATATTTTTTCTCATTTCCGTCCCAATTAATTTCTGGTTCCGTCCCATTGTCATTTATACGAGAGAGAGAGAGAGAGAGAGAGCAGCCATTTGCCAGGCGAAAGAGAAAGAGAAAGAGTAGGCGAGAAAGGGAGAAGGGAGAAGGGAGAGATGAGAGTGAGAAAGAGAGAGCTGATGCTTCTTTGTAGGATTCCTAGTCACCTCTGCCTCTGTTTCTCTCCATTCAACAATAACAGCAAGGGAGGATTCTTAATCATTCCCACCGCAAACCTTTGTTATGCAAAAATTATTTTTTTGATTTGCAAAAGATATATTTACTGATCTATTTAAGTGTTACATAAAATTAGATATGTTTATTCATCAATTTAACTGTTACATAAAATTGATCGTATTTAACAAATAAAATAAATTAATTAATTAAACAAATTATTCCAAACATAACTAATTATATCATGTCCCTACCCTGCCACGTAAGCATCCCTATAATAAACACATCACCATGTTCACCCATATTGACGATTGGTTTAATTGCTTCAACTGCCCCTTTCCAACAAACAATGAATGTAATAATAAATCCCCATGGTACGATTGAATGAAATATAAATATATATATATATATATATATATATTTATATTGCATAAAAATAGTTAGCCTGTGATAAAAGAGGCACGAAACTGTAATTGCCTTCCTACACGAAGATTTTAACAAATAATTTATAGTCTCAAGATTTAATTCAAATCACAACTAAACCTTTTAATATTTACGCACGCTAAAAGAAATGTGAATTCGTCTATAATCGAAGTTGTCCAAAAAAATTATAAAATATAAAAAGTAACAAGGAAAGAGAATAGAATTTTATGTAATTAGAAGTATATAAACACTCAAAAGGCATAAAACCAAAAGGCACAATTCTTGACTCTCAAAACCGTTGGGAAGTTTTTGAAATTCAAAAAATTCTCAACAATCCCTTATAATTTCAAAACTTTAACAAAACAAAATAAATATATCTATACATATATAAAAAAAATAAAAGAAAGTATTGAACAACTAATATACTATGTAATAAGTATAGGTATCTTTCGAACTTGAATCGCACTTAATCTTAATCGTCTTCCTCTAAAGAGTTATAATAAACTATATCTTAAATTAAATCCTTTGAGTTAGAGTGCAACTTGTCACACATACAGTACCGATATTGGACTTGATTCGCGAGTTTGTGCTATTATAGGCTATGCGCTAGTTCTTGATTCTAATAAGAGCTCTAAGATAACAATCAAATTATCAATGTTGCGGTCTCACAACGTCACTCTCACTTAGGTCTCCAAAAATATACGTGACCTATATCATGCAAAAGTGTTCTTATCTCGGTGTCATTCAAAATGTAATTCTTCTTAAACGTCACATTTCATCAGCACATTTGCCTTAAGAATGAGCAGGAGTAAGATGTCTCATCATAAAAAGTGCTGAAATTAGAAGTCACAATTGTTTTTACTCATTAAACCTTCTTTATGGAGTTACCAATCACAAAGGTTGGGTTATCTCTTTAAGTGATTTCCTTACGGGTTTTGGCCCATTCCCATCAACAAATTTAAGACTATATTCTTAGATAATTCTTTACTAAGTTGATCAGTAATATTGAGTTCAGTTATTACAAAATTTAGAGATATTATATATCTATTTAGCATGCTCCTTACAGACTTGTATCTCACATGTATATGCCTGTTCATTTTCTAATATATAAATATAAAGTGTTTCGTCAAAATTCTTTTCTATTCAAAATCGTTTATTCTTTCAAGTTCTACTCGTTGCTCTAGTTTCTTTCCTAGAGGACTATTAAAGCTGAAAGATACTATATTTGTAGCAAATGTAGATACTTAATTTATTTTTAACTTGATTTGAAATTTTTTTTTAGATATGCAAACAAATAAAAATCACTACAATCAATGTTCCCATATATAAAAAACACATACAAGTAGAAAAAAATGCTCACTTAAAATGTCATTCAAGTTTAGATCATTCAACAAATCATTTGTGATAAATTCAAAAAAAATTATAGCATTTATTTAATTTCCTAGCAATAAAACATGCCAAATAAAATACAAATAAAATTTTTATATTTTAGGGGAAAAAATTTTAAACAGTTGACAGCAAAAAGAAAAATTAAATTTCAAGACCACGGAAACAAACCACACTTAGAATCAAGTTCATACGAGCATACACGGGCCAAATAAGCAATTTAGACATTATAGCATAACCAAACATGGCCTTATTTTGTAAACCCATCGCCATGTTCATCGAACCGGTGTCTCATTTCACCTTTTCTTTTCGAAAAGTCCACACCGTTTGAATTTAAGAATTTAATCCGTTTGTATTTATTTCACAATTTTCTAAAATTTATTTTATTTTCTCATATTCCAAGAACATCTAAAAGCTTTGCTGGAAATACACAATTAAATTCTAAATGTACGCACCAAACCGTGCCGAAAACGGAAATCATACGGTCACTTACGGAGCAAATAATGTAATATGGAAAAATCAATTTAATCCATTGATTTTTTTTTCCTCCCAATTGCATCCAACCGAGACAAATAGTATATCATTGCATTCTAATGATCCAAGTCTCATACTCTGAGAATTAATGGACGAGAAGAATGAAACATCAAAAAAAAATTGAAAATTATGAACATTTCAATTTTCTGTGTTGCATGAACTAAACTCAGATCAACCAAACTAGACAGGTAATAAAATTTTAAAATCAGTGGAACAAACCAGGCTCAAAACGAAATTAAAACAAGCATTAACAAGTACTATAAGACAAGCTGGTCATTTGAGAAAATTTACCTCACCAAACGTTGTCTTAATATAGACCGAGATTTGTGAACAGGAATATAACCACCGTTCTTGTGCCTTCTCAGTTCTCACCGTTCCGAAAAAACAAAAATTCCAAACCGTTTGGATCAATGCCACTTAATCCATCATCTCCTTTTATTTATCTTTGCAAAACCATGAACCACTATCTGGTATTATAATCACAATATTATTAACGTGATAAAAGCAAAATAGGCATACCTCAATGCCTTTTACGAAACTGCATATTTCGTAGGAGAAAATATATATATATATATATAAACACCACTTTTATATATATTTATATATAAACGCCACTTTTATGGAAATAAAATAAAAAAACAAATGCCGCTTTCATTTTAGAAGCGGTCGAAGACTACTTTCCTCTACCATATCAATATACAAATACCGTAAGGCACATAGTTTTTCGGAAATAAGATATTGCAAATATAATTTCATGAATATATCCAAACAAACAAATACCAAACCTACTGCCATTTATAAATTAAAAACAAACACACAAAATAGCAATAAAAAAATTCCTATTGACCGAAGAAATAAATCAACGGATCATAATTTCTTGCATGCATATTCACTTATGTGCATGATTTTGTCTTCTTTGCAGTTATATGCACTGAAGCATTTCTTGTGCTTCTATGAGGCAAGAGACTAGAATGTAGCATTACAAATGATAAATAATTACAGGAGGTATAAAGTCTCCTTGAAAGAAGCAATGCATATTTAGAAATGAATCAATTTTACACACTAATAGATCGTCCAGTTTGTCAGTTCTTTAAGGACCAGATTAATCTCAATCATATCATATATAGGGTTTGAAATCAATTAAAGAAATTCAAATCAAAACAAGAAACCCAGATTTCAAATAAGAAATGAACAGTGGAGAATCATAGTATCAACCCTTCGATTCGGTGGGTATTTGAGAGATATGACTTAGGGTTTCAAAATACAATTTGCATAAAAAACGGAGTAAAACAGACGAAATATATATAAACAAGTAAATTTGCAACAAAGCTTGCTGTGTACATTTCAATAGTGTGTGACAAAACTTGTTGCGTGTATTCCAAAGTTAAAGAATAGGATTTACAAAGTGGGAAAACAAAAAAAATGAATAACAAAGTTCTAGTATAATCTTCACCACCCCTTTCTCACGTTATTTTTTCAAAAGAGAACGAAGGAACAAGGGTTTTAATTATGATGCATGCAGGAAAATGAACAAAGGAACAAGGGTTTTAATTGGTGAAGATAATGCCAAGTATCGATCTGGAAGATAACAGTAGGGTTTTTTATTTGATGCGACTTACAGTCTTAGATTGTTATACTAAATTATTTTTTCGTTTTGCAAAAGATATGTATACTAATTTATTTAACTGTTACATAAAACTGATTGTATTTAACAAATAAAATAAATAAACAAATTAAACAGAATATATATATATATATATATATATATATATATGTGTGTGTGTGTGTGTGTATTGCATATAAAAAAATTAACTGGTATGTGATAAGATAGGCACGATTTCGCTGTCATAAGATTGTAATTGTCTCCCTACGCGAAGGTTTTAACGAATAATTATTAGTCCCAAAATTCAACCCAAATCACGACTAAACCTCCTAATGTCCGCGCACACTAGAAGGAATATGAACCCGTCTATGATCGAAGTTGTCCAAAGAAATTATAAAATATATAAAGAATAACAAGAGAAGGGACTGGAATTTTATGTATTTAGAAATATATAAACAGAAGGCCGGAAGATGTATTATATAAACAAACAAACAAACAAGCGTCTCTTGAAAAATGCATGAAACCAAAAGACATAATCCTTGGCATTTATAACCGTTGGAAAGTTTTTAAAATTCAAAAAATCTCAACAATTTTCACCGCAACCCCATTGCCACAGCGTTGCAAGTCCCCACCACCACCATTAACGCCAGACCCATAATCACACTACCTCAATCTTCGTTGCAAACTCCAAACGCCACCTTAACATTCCACCATCACCACTTCTGTTGCAACCAATCACCACCATCGTAAACCCTCGCTGCAAATCCCCACCGTAAACCTTCACTCGGCAACTTAAATTAACAACACCACCACCTGTGTTGCAAGCCACTAACTAATCGTGGGTGGCAGGATCTACTGTATGGGGTTGATGGTGATAAGTGTTTGGTGAAGGGTTTGGGCATATGTTTGTGTAGTTGTCGAATTTTGGGGTTTTGGGTGTTTTGTTGATATGGGTGGGTGTTTTTCACAGTAATGCTATAAATTTATAAATAAAATTTTAAAAAGTATTTAAAAAATGATTTGAATAATTAAAATTTATTTAAAGTGTATTCCACATCTTATTAAATATGAATCTTAATCACCTATATTACTTTTTAAGTATTTTTCTAAATTTTATTTTTGAGTTGATAGCATTGGTCTGTTTTTCATGCTTTGGATCATCAAACAAGAACAGTAAGTTTGGGGGAGGGACAAAGGTGGGTGGGTGGATATGGTGGAGGCGGGTCTGGTGTAGGATTACGATTTATTTGATTATTTTTTATTTTATTATTTGATAAAAGCTAAAAAAAGCTTGATAAGTTGGTTTTTGTTTTTTTGGTTTTATCTGAATTTTTTTTATTTACTGGTTAATATATTTACTTCTTGATTCTTAAAAATATAAAAATTATACTTATTTGAACTAATGTAGAAAAGAATTCACAAAAAAAATCATATGAAAAAAATAAATCAAACGCACGCAAGTTCACTTGAAAAATAGGCCCAGTACACGCACAACCCAAGCTATGCTATGATGGTGTTTCAAATTTCTTTCTGGGCCGTGTGTGAGTCTTGAATATAACCTAATAAATTAGCCAATGTACCGGTCTTGCCCATAACAAAAATCTCAGCGTCATTTTTTTCTAAAAACTCGGAAGGCCCAGGACCCCCTCCATATGACCCCTGGCCCTATGCCAAAGCAGTTATCTGCTCCGCCTTGTTCCTATATATTTGCCCCAAAAATATTTTGGATCCAAAAAAGTTATTAAAAATCTTATCTCAAATTTTAAAAAGTTACTAAAAATTTCATAATTTTATGGGTAAGTTTTCTGGACATGTAATACTAGGGTATTTGTCCTTTCTCCTCTACCATCACCAACCTAAGTGTTAGGTTTCTTGATCTCATCCATTTTGTGTTTTCAATTTGGCAAAGTCTGTGATAAAAAAATATAGCACTTAATTCCTTGATATTTTAATACTTGATTTCTTTGGAAGTTAAGTTTTATATGCTACAGCAGACAAAAACAATGCAAAAGTTAGCAGAAACTACGAGCAGGACAAAACTGCTCGAGCAGTCTTTAGATCGATCGAGCAGTCTGTTTTGTAAAACAACTTTATAATGCCGCTAGGGTTTTAGAAGTCGCAATCTTTTGGCACAAAAACTCTCTCCAACTGTTGTGGGGCTTCAAAAAATTCTCTAGAGTTGTATTTATACTCCGCCTGATGACAAGTTAGATTTAAGAGCATTCAAAAAGATCATCAAGCACCATATTTTCATCTTTCTTCTAGTTCGTGGTGTCTTTTCGGTGAATTATCAAGAGTTAAAGTCCGTGGTGAATTCTGACATCAATCAAGCATAGTTTGGTATACGTGAATTAGGTAAGAGTAGACTTACATCCGTAGGTTGTAGATTCAATGGTGATTTATAAGATCTCTTGTAATCAAAATCAGTAATGGTGTTTGATTTACTTGAATTTGGATTGGTCCCATAGTTTTTTTTACTCTTGTTGGAGTTTTTCATGTTAAAAATCATGTGCCTTGTGTGATTGTTCTCTACTTGTTTGTATTGTTTGATTTGATTTATCAATTAGTGCAATTCAATCTTAAAATAAAATTTTTCACTAAGTGACTCGACTATGGAGTTCCTTTTGAACGATCCATCTCTCTCATCTTTGGTACTAAATATGACAGGTGTATATTCGGCTTGTTATAAAAAGCCAATATTTTTTAGAAAAATTTTGGATTTAGTCCTCTTTTTTATAGTTGTGCTAGATGTAGTCCAAGAACTTTTTTTTAATGAATTAGGTCCCATCGAGTTTAAAATTATTTATTATATCTAATATATTCCTATTAAAGATATTATCTTTTCTGACTTGAAATCTTTTTAAAAAAAATTTAGATATGGCGTATCCCTTAAATCAAGTAACCTCTCTCTCTCTCTCTCTCCCTCTCTGTATATATATATACACATAATTCTGATATATTTTTAAATTCACAAAATCATTAATTTTGATATATATTTTAACTCATCACAACCAAATGTGACTACGGATACATTTATCAATAGTTAATAGAAATGTTTTTATAAAAAATATAAACCAACAAAATATTTCAACTTCAGTTCACTACGCATATACCACTGATACATTTTTCAGTAGTAAGTATCTATTGTAATATCTTCTTATAATATAATTTTAAATTGATAAAATATATCAATGGTTTAGAGAGTTATATGTATTTAGCAATAACATACAACTAATAATTGTATCAGTGTTCAACAGATAAGTGCTTTCAAAATTGTTTAACACGAAATTTGTAACTTATAATTGTAACAGTTACACGCTGATCGTATAGAGAATATGTACCAAAAAAATCATTGTTGTTAGTGGATGAGAAAGAGAAAGAGAGACAGTGGTGAATTAGAAACACCATGTCAGAAAGATGGTGGTAGATCAAACCTCATGCAAGTTAGAGAGATGGAGAAACAAAGTTAACAAGCGACGACGACGATGAGGGTAAGATCTGGAGTTGGTGATCTTGATCTGGTGGTCGGCGATGGTAAGGAGCAACGACAACGAAATATGAGTTGGTAGTCCAAATCTAGAAGGTCGGCGCTGGCGAGAAGCGGTGATGGTGGTGAGAAGCGGAAGTAGTGGCGCGAAGTGGCCGGCACCGACTGATATAGAAGCGGTGACGGTGGAGCGGAGGACGATAAGGAGCGATGACAGAGGATGAGGAGCCGGCGAATGAGGGGCGGCCAAGGAGGATAAGCAGAAAACAGCGGAGGAGGGGCAGTGGAGAAGGGCAGCGGAGGATGAAATTCCAATTGATTCTCCCTGATCTCTTCTCCACATATTTTTTGATTCAAGGCTGTGAGAGAAAAGAATTGTTCTTTTATCGTGATTTTACACTGATTTTTGGCTAATACAATCACATTTAAAGAAAAAATATATCACCGGTTGGCAAATGGCGTATTAGACTCAAAAATTCAAAAAATTTTAAAAAAATACTAAAGCCAATAAAAAAGGAATTGGTGGGACTAAAACTCTTACATAATTCTAAAATGGGATTAAAACTTAATTAACTCTATTTTTTATTGGAGCCTATTAAATCATCTTGGACATAGTTGAAACCACAAGTTGGTCTTTTTTTCAGCCAAAGGCACTAAGTCACATAGTTGAAACCACAAGTTGGTCTTTTTTTCAGCCAAAGGCACTAAGTCAAGTGCCTTACGTACCCATTTCACCTTCAACATTATGTCCCAAGTCATGTCAAGCAAGATATGCGGGGTTAACCCAAATATTAAAAATAATAAAACCCAAGAATGACGCTCCATAAAAACTATATAAAAGCGTCTCTCAACCATATGCAATTTATTCGCTCCTAAGTCCAATTCAAATCTCATCATTCTAGTCACTTACTTAAGTATTGGAAAAACT
Organism: Heliamphora exappendiculata; assembly: GCA_034768845.1. NCBI lineage: Eukaryota > Viridiplantae > Streptophyta > Magnoliopsida > Ericales > Sarraceniaceae > Heliamphora > Heliamphora exappendiculata. The sequence goes on from JAOTRH010478466.1 coordinate 17,851, forward strand.
TTGGCCAGCACTCCAATGTTGAAGATATTTTCTTTTTTTCAAGTTTTGAAATTTAGCTCATTCGAAACATCAACCTCTAAAACTCTTGGCGTTTATGCCTTAGCCGGCTTAGGACAATATAAGAACTCTCCCAAAGTGTATCGTAAGTCTCTTCTAAATCTATTTGGAACTACAAGTGCCTCTATTTAATAAGATGTCAAAAAAATTATTAAAAATAATTGTCAAAAATAGCCAAAAGTGATAGCCAACAATGGCTGTGGTAAAAGTACTAAGATGAAAAACTGAATGCGGAGAGTAATAAGATTATGTTGGTATGATTTGACCTAATAAAGTGTAGACTTTTAAGTTTTTTATTTTTTTTTGTATTGTACCAAATATTCTGCTAGTCGAAGATATTCAAACTTTGACCAAAAGGGTTAAATAAATTTATTAATTAGCAAGAGAAATATGCTGATATGTCTAAATGTCACTGTCTTTGGTAACAATAAATAGATCACAAAATGATAATATATATTATTGTTTTGTCAAGTCTCATTAACATTGAAATTAACGTCTACGATTTTTAAAAAACAGAGAGTTCGAAACATTTCGTTATCTTGTTGATATAATTTCAAAATTATATTTTTTTTTTGTTCAAAATATAGTACATTTTTAATATGAGCCATACACACAGATTTTTATCAAAACATGTAATATTACTTATAAAATAAGATTTTAAAAATCAAAATTATAATTTAAAAATATTTTTTAATTGTAAATCTTACTGACTATTGTGCGCGTTGTAAATTAGATGGCACAATCAGAAATAAACAAATCGGTTCAAATAGGATAATCCTGATCAGAATATGGACCGAACTCCTAATTGTCGAACTCACTGGAGGTTGCTTGGTGCTGTTACCGAACTCCTACAAGACAAAGAATACCGTCAGTACTTTCCGGCGTAATTTAACTGCGAAACACTCCAACGTTTAAGTTAGATTTCTCTCTTGGAGGTTTCTAATCAAGTACTGAGTTCAGAATTGTGTACCTGTTGATAGAGAGTACTTTCTTTTATATAGAGATCAAAAACAAGGGAGGCAAAGCCCTGCCTTATTCTGAAGCAATTCTTGTTGCTTTAGGATGCTAGGCTCTATCTTCCCGAACAACTTATATCAGGATTGGATTCCTTTTGAGTTATCCTTCTTCTTCTTAGAATCGATGCGGGCTTTATGTATTGTGGGCTCCCCTATTTTGGGGTGGCCCGAGTTCATCATTGTTCGAACAAATAGGGGGTCGGTTCTCTCGATTACAACTTTGACCCTGCTTGTCTTGGGCTGGGCTTCGACCCCGTAGTTTTATCCATTTGACCGCTCTCAATTGCCCCCCAGCTCTAGTTTTCGCTTAGCCGAACTGCCTAGTGAAGGTTCAGAGCTTTTCTACATTTTTGTTTGTTCGGCGGGCTTCTTCCCCCGGATTGCGTCTGTTCGGGATGTGTGTCCAAGTCTGTGTTTGGTGCTAATATTTCAGGGAGTGCTCCCGTGCTCAGAGATTTCTCCTCGGTGCTTCGGGAAGCAGCTCGGTTGTCCAAATCCCTTGATATCCCATCATAAGTGAAAGCTTGCCTTGAGCCCCATTTTTAGTGATGTGGCGTGTTACGGTTGGCACGTGGGGGGGTGACAGGCGTCGCATCGATAACCCTCGATTTCAAATGTACGGCGCATTGAATGCTCCTATTGTTTGAAACGATGGGTATAAAAACCCATCAGACTGTCATTTCCATCTTTTTCACCATTTCCAAACTTCTCAAGCTTTCCCCGCAATACCTCTCTTCGATTTCTGGTGAGCAAGAACCCAGTTTTTGGCAAAGACTTCTAGATTCCGGTAACTCTGTAAGCACTCATTCTCTACTCATTCTCTCTATATTTTTGCTTTGAGGTGAGTTTTGCCCATTTTTTACAATCCTTCTTCTGTTCTTCATTTTTTTTGAAAATCCTGGAGTGGGATGGGCAAACTCATTCAGACAAAATTCATATATCGTATAAACTTGCTAACCAAATAAAAACTCATCCATTGAAATTGATAGAAAACTATATTAATCAAACATAACTACTCATAAGGAGAATACAAAAAATAACTAAGGGAGAAAGAATATTTATTGATATAAATCAATAAAAATTTACAAACTTAAACTAAGCATAAGTTATACAAATGACCCAGCTCTAAGTTCATAATAGAAATTTTTGATTTCTTATTGTTGTCGTCCCATTTATCTTTGTAATGAGGCCTTGTATAGGCCTTGGGTTTTCCTCCAAGATTTGAGAAGTAAGTACTACCATGTTGTTAAAATCGTGTAACTGCTCAATACTGTAACTCCAATTGCATATTACCATCGATTACCGACGATCGTTTTTTTGTGACCCACGACGATTTTTTTTCGAGAACCACTGACAACACTCTGGCAATCTACAAAATATATAAATAGCGCACACCGCACAAAATAAATAGATCTTATTGTTCATTGTATTGTAATAATAAAATTTATATTTGTTCATAAAAATATATATACTATATCTATTGCAATAGTCTTGTTCGCCACGAATACTGCACAAACTAGTAAATATTTAGATTTTTCTATTTTCAAACAATTCAAATTACCTATACTTTATGTGGTCACCAAAAAATTGTTAGAGGCAGTCATCAAAGAGTCGCTAAAAGTAATTGTGAAAAAATCACAGGAGGTTGTCGCGAAAAAACGGTGTTGGTAGGTATGGTGAGGTTGAAGAATAGGCGTGGAAAGAAAGAGAGTTTTTCGGTCTTATTTTATCTAATGTACTTTAAGAATCATATATTTTTATAAGACCAATTGTTCAACCATATTTTTAGAGTAATTATTTGGTGCTCTCGGATTACCACGTGACAATTTCACGTAATGCTCTCACTTAATATTATAGTGACAAATTTTATAGCAATAACATAATGATTCATTTTTGTTACGTGATTAAAAGACAAGATGTGACCCACATAGTGAGGATTGAGATTACTTATTGAACGAGAATATCACGTAGTATCATCTATATAGTATTTCGTAAGTATTTAATAATTTATCATATTTTTATTATAGACCTTTGACCAAAAACTACTCATTTAGCCAAAGGTCCAATTGTTGGGAATTTAATCCATCTTAATATTTTTAAGCATTTCATGTAATTTTTATTGTTTGCTCCAATGCCAACTATACAAAAGAAATAAATTTTATTATTAGTTATATTTAAACAATAAAATTTATTTTTTTTAATAAAATTTTATTATATTTATTGCTATCGTCCTATTCGGCATCACTACAACATAAAAGAATAAATATTTACTTTTTTTTGTATTTGATCATAGATGTCAAAAAAATTATTAAAAATAATAGTTAAAAATAGCCAAAAGTGATCGCCAACCATAGCCGAATGTGGTAAAGTATTAAGATGAAAAATTTAATGCCGAGAGTAAGAAGATTATGTTGGTTTGATTTGACCTAATAAAGTTTAGATTTTTAATTTTTTTTTTTTTTTTTTGTACCAAATATTCTGCTAATTGAAGATATTGAAACTTTGACCAAAAGGGTCAAGTAAAACTATTAATTAGTAAAAGAAATATGCCAATAAGTCTAAATGTCACTGTGATTGGTAACAATAAATCAATCACAAAACGGTAATAGATATTATTGTTTTGTTAAAGTCTCATTAACATTGAAATTAACATTTACGATTTTTAAAAAAGAGAGAATTTGAAGTATTTCGTTAACTTGTTGATATAATTTCAAATTTTTTTTTATTTAAAATATATTATTTTGTATATATGGAGACCAGCGCATGTGGCTAGCACTGTCAGGTCCCATATACTTTTTAGGATTCGACTCTTGAGTGTTCATGCCCTTCTTCCCATCTTATTTACCAAAAATATATATATATTATTTTGTTAAATTAAAGACATTAAAATTTTAAAGCATTCTTAAAATATGTGCATGACTGTAATTAAAATTAGGGCCTAAATATGTGCACACATTAGGTACTGAATTATTGGTTCTCAAATACTTGTATATTTGTTAGTGATTGAAATTATAGCATTGTTACGTTCATATATTAGGGCCTAAATATGTGCACATATTAGGCACGTGTTTAGTCATTCACTGCATGATAGTAATTAAAATTTATTAGTGATTGAAATTATTTATATGTCTGTCAAATAACTAAACACGTGCTTCTCACGTGCCTTACACACACACACACACACACATATATATATATATATATATACACACGAGTGATAGTTGTGTTCAGCTGTGTGCAGCAAACCACCACTTCAAATGGAAGGCTTAGCAGTGGATTCAGTGGGCGCGCCTTTGGTATCCATGGCCGGCGACAGGAAGCTTCGCGTAGTCATCTTCCCATGGTTAGCCTTTGGTCACTAGATCCCCTTCTTAGAGCTCGCCAAATTCATAGCCCATAAGGGTCACAAAGTTTCCTTCGTATCCACTCCCGGAAACATCCACCGTTTGCAAATCCCAAACCTCCCTTCAAATTCATCTTCATCCCCTCTCATAGATTTCGTGACCCTCCCGTTGCCCCGTGTCCATGGCCTCCCTGAAAATGCAGAGGCCACCATGGACATCCACTCGAGCGACATCCACTACCTCCTGAAAGCTTTCGACGGCCTTGAACCCGATTTTACTCGCTTCCTCGAAGCTTCGGCTCCGGATTGGATCATCTACAACTTCACAGCCCACTGGTTGCCTCCCATCGCCGGAAAATTTGGTATTTCGCGTGCCTTCTTCACCGCCGCGAACGCCTGCTTTCTTGGTTTTTGGGTCCGGCGCCGTTGGCCATGAAAGACGGCGGCGGCGGGGATTCTGGTCCGCCGCTGGAGCTGGAGCAGATCACGATCCCGCCGAAATGGGTTCCCTTCCCTACAAAAATCGCGTATCGGCTCTACGAGACAAAGCCAATGCTGGCCAACTCAGCGAAGAACGCTTCTGGGGTTTCTTTAAAGCACCGACTCGGATCGACCATCTCGGGGTGAGACGTTTTCGCTGTACGACACTGTGGAGAGTTCGAGCCCGACTGGTTAACCCTCCTGGAAGAACTTAACCGGAAACCAGTAGTTTCTCTCGGCTTAATCCCGCCGTCACTGCAAGACACCGGCGCCAACGACCAGACGAACGAGACGTGGGTTTCCATCCGTGATCGTCTCAATAAGCAAAACAGTAAATCAGTGGTTTACGTAGCACTGGGGAGCGAGGTGAGTCTGAGTCAAGAACAGCTCACTGAGTTGGCTCTTGGGTTGGAGCTCTCTGGTCTGCCAATTTTCTGGGCGCTAAGGAAGCCGCCTGGCTCGAACGAGGCTGGTTCTGACTCAGTGCAGCTACCAAATGGGTTCGAGGAGAGAACCCGAGACCGCGGGATTGTGTGGACGAGTTGGGCTCCTCAACTCAGGAAATTGAGTCATGAGTCGGTTGGAGGATTCTTAACTCACTGTGGATGGAGCTCTATCATAGAGGGACTCGAGTTTGGGAAACCTTTTATTACGCTGCCCTTCTCGTACGATCAAGGTCTAAATGCCAGAGCGATGGAAGATAAGAAAGCGGGAATGGAGATACCTAGAGATGAGCGAGACGGATCGTTCACGAGGAATTCAGTGGCTGAGTCAATCAGGTGGGTTGTGGTGGGGAAGGAAGGGAGGATTTTTAGGGATAATGCAAGAGAGATGAGTGCCCTATTTGGTGACAAGGTTCTTCATGAACAATACATGAACAAATTTGTGGATTATCTCCAAAACTATAGGGAATGAGGAAGGGTTGAGACTCACAAAAATAAAGATGCTATTTGTAAGAGTGTTAAAAGAAAGAAGTTTTGTTATATATTTGGTGAAATGGCTAATTTGTCATGGTCTGACTAGGGTACTTTTGTTAAACTTTGAGTTTCTATGTGGTTGTGGTTGTGTTTGTGAGATTCATTATATTATGTAATTGTTGTTATTAGATTTGAGTGTTAATTTTTAGAGTGGGTGTTTTGTTACTGATATGTTTTAGTGGTGATGTTGTTTGGTGTAGGTATTATGTTTTTATGTTGGTTTTAGGTGTTGGTGTTTTTTTGTGTGTGGTGGTATTAAATTAGTTGTTATATTTTTTTTTTTTCTTGTGTCACATCTTTTTAGTTAATTTCTTGTCAATTGTATCTTACTTGAATTTAAATTTTAGTCTTACTCTCTTAGAAATTAAGTTCAAAATTATTTTCATTTGAGTGATGGCTATATGTATTACTTTTAACCATTCGAAAAAAAAAAGTTCAACTGCTTGTAAGGAATCTAGAAAGTGGACACATAATTGACTAAGAAATAATTGAGTGTGGTTGGCACTAGTTTGAAGTGTTACGACATTTTATAATTTAGTGTGGTTGCCTCAATAAGTTTTTTTTTAAGTTAAAAAAATGTTTTTTGATTAATTTTTCTTACATTTTTAGTTTTAAAAAATCATTTTTTGATTAATTCTTCTTACTTCTTTAGTTTCTCATAGTGAATCGAACATAATTTGACCCAAAAAAAGAAAAAAAAAACTTTGAGGAATAGCTCAACTAGTCAAGTCTGGGTTTGCTCTCTAATAATCATTGGTTCAAATGTTTTCAAAACCACTAGAGATTTACCTAACTGTTAACTCCGAATGCTCTGGAATTAGTCGAGGTGCTACAAGCTGGCCTGAATACCCAATTATTAAAAATAAAATAAGAAACTCTGAGAAGTAGTTTAACTGATCAGGTTTGAGTTTGCTTCTCAAGAGTCACTGGTTCAAATCTCCTCAGAACTACTGAAGGTTTACCTGATTGTTAATTTTATGACTCTAGGATTAGTCGAGGTGCACACAAGTGACCCGGACACCCAATTATTAAAAAAAAATTAAAAAAGATAAATAAGCCAAATTAAACAGTGAAAGAAAATATCACAAACTATGCCTTAATATTTTAATTTTCTTATATTCTTTGGTATTAAAAGAAATTTTAACTTGCTCAGTTTGTAATTAACTTTGTTTTCTATTTTTAAATTATTTTCGAGATATGAAAAGAATGTTACAACCAAATCCTAGTGTGAGGATGATGATTTAGGACAAGTTTGGATAACCACTTCCAATTGGTCATATTAAAAAAAAATGTGAGTTACATGATTGAGTTGATAAGATTAAAAAAAAAATGAATTATTAATATCAAATTTTAATTATTAATAATACTATTCTTAGTACCAAAATTCAAATTCCTTTTACTATGTATTGGATAACTATAAATAAGGTGACAACTTTTATTATATTATCTATCCCAAGTTCAATGTTTTTAGGGTAAAATAAAACTAATACATAAATATTTCAGGCAAGTACAGTTTCCTTCCTAAACCATTGCATACGTAATTTAACGCTAGCATTTTTATGTTATGTAAAGAGAAATTAGAGAGTTTAATAATAATAAAATTACTATTTTAGCATTTTTAATTATTGACATCAATTCCAATTAACAATTGACTTACTCTTGACAAACAAAATTAATGAATTTATAATAACACTAAAAAATTTAAGGAGAATGTGATTATTTAAACTACGAAAATACATGTGTTTGAAAATGGCAATGTATTTTACCCCGTGTTTTTATTATGAAATTCTAGAAAGCATAAATTCTGCTTTTTTATTCGACCTTTGTTACATTTCTAGAAGGCTTGAATTTGAAAATTATATACGAAAAGTACGTAAAAGTATCAAAAGTTGTCTCTCAATATTAATCGGAGTACATGTAAATTGGTTCAGACATTTTGAGATATCAAAGAAAAACATTAAAAATTATCCATCAAAACACCTGAACGAGACCGAGGTGCCAGCTAGAGGCACAACGTGTTCTTTTCAGAGTTCAATCTTAGAGTTTTTTTTTTAAATA
>JAOTRH010478477.1:5193-18600 GCA_034768845.1 Heliamphora exappendiculata
CACATCGTTTCTGATGAGCAAGATATCATCTACATAAAGTACTAAAAAGATTATCACGTTTTTGTTACGCTTCTTGTACACACATGACTCATCTGAACTCTAATAAAAATCATAAGACTTTATGGCTTGATCAAACCGAGTATTCCAAGACCTTGATGCCTGTTTAAATCCATAAATGGATCTATTAAGCTTACGCAACATGTGCTCCTAGCCCTTCGCAATGAATCTGTCTGGTTGTATCATATAGATATACTTATCAAGATTTTCGTTAAGGAAAGCTGTCTTGACATCCATTTGCCAAATTTCATAATCGAAATGAGCAGCAATGGATAAGAGAATCCAGATAGACTTTAACATAGCTACTGGCGAAAAGGTTTTCTCATAATCGATCTATTCTTTCTGAGTGAACCCTTTTGTAACAAGTCTACTTTTGAAGGTTTTAACCTTCCCGTCTGCTCCTCTTTTCCTCTTATAGATCTACTTGCATCCAATGGATTTTATCCTTCGGGTGGTTTTAGAAGTTTTCAGACCTGATTAGAATACATAGATTCCATCTAAGAATTCATAGCCTTTTGTCTAAGATCTGTATCTTTGTTTTAAAGTGCTTCATTGTAGTTACAAGGTTCGATATCTAGTTTTGTCGGGATCCTGTTAAAAGACTCTCTCAAGAACATATACCGATCAAGTTGATGTACAACCCTCCCACTACGATGAGACACTACTTATGTCTACGTTCTAGCAGTAACACATTGTGTAGAATCTGAACCCTGTGCATTAGCATCATATTCATGATTTACACCTGTCCTTATAATCCTCCCACTACGACAAGGTAATGAGATATCAGTGACTTGTAGTTCCTCTTCTGTTCTACTTGTATTTCTACTTAGTTCTTTCAGAATAATTTGACATTTGGGCCTGTGATCCATAATATAATCATCTTCCAAGAATTGCGTATTGGTGCTGAAAATGACCTTCTGATCCTTAGAATTATAAAATAGGCCACCCTTCGTTCCCTTGGGATACCCTACAAAGAAACAGACTTTTGTCCTCGGTTCCAACTTATCTGCGTTTCCTTTCAACACATGTGCAGGACACCTCTAAATTCGAATGTGTTTCAGACTAGGCTTATGTCCGGTCCATAATTCTATGGGAGTAGAAGGTACTGACTTAGAAAGTACCAAGTTCAGAATATAAGCTGCTGTCTCTAATGCTAGTTCTCAAAATGAATCGAGTAAACCTGAATAATTCATCATAAACCTTACTATCTCCATAAGAGTCTTATTCTTTTTTTCTACTATACCATTCTGTTGCAAAGTGCCCAGTGTAGTCAAGTGGGATATAATTTTCTTTAATGACAAGTAGTCCCTAAACTCTCCAAAGAGGTATTCTCCACCACGGTTGGATAGTAGTGATTTGATACTTTTACCCAGACGCTTCTTTGCCTCCGCCTTGAATTCTTTAAATTTTTTAAAGAATTCAGATTTACAGTGCATTAGGTAAATGTATCCACACCTTAAGTATTCATCAATGAAACTAACGAAGTACTTAAAGCCACCTCTATCCAGGATTGTTATAGGGCCACACACATCAGAGTGAATCAATTTCAACAATTCTTTAGCTCTATAGCCTTTGGCCGAAAAGAGCCTATTAGTTATCTTACCCTCTAAGCATGATTTACAGACTGAAAGTGCCTCCATTTCCAATGAACTCAAAGGTCCATATTCTACTAGTTTGTTTATCCTTTTCAGACTAATATGACCAAAGCGTAAGTGCCAAAAAAATGTTTGGTACATTAAAGAAGGGAACTTTCTTTTATATGAAAATTAGATGTGCTATTTAATTTATTTAGTTGCAGTGTAGGAGAGATAGAAGATATGACATACAGATCATCTATTAATGTATCGGAATAGATAAAATATTTATTTTTCCTCACAACCACAGTCATCAAAATGAACGGAATACTTATCATTTATTAAACTTGAGACTGAAATTAAATTTTTTCTAATTGAAGGTACATAAAGACAATTTTTTAGAAGTAGTATTCTATCTCTACTAAAACTGAGAGTGACATTTCATATTATAACTGCTGTCACCCTTGTATTATTGCCCATATGTAGGTATATTTTTCCATCACTAAGCTACCTGATTTTCTAGAACCCTTGCAAAGAATGGCAGACATGATTAGTAACTCTTGTATCTACACACCAGGTTCTGATAGATAACACTGCTAAACATATTTCAACCACTAGTGAACAGAAATTACTTAGTTTGTTCTGCTTACTGAGAAAAACCGGACACTACTTTTCCTAATGCCCAAATTGGTTATAGTGATAACACTTGACTCTTAGTTTCTTCACACCAGTTTTTGGTCCCTTAACTATTTTTAGACCTATGTCTCCTTATGTCTGAACCATATTCTTTTTCTTGCATTTCTACTTAGAGAAAGAACCTTTCTCAACCACATACACAGAATCTGGCTTCGTAAGAACACCCTCGGCTGCTTGAAGTTCCTTAAGAAGTTCTGCCAATGAAAAGTTGAGCTTGTTCATGGTATAGTTCAGGCAGAACTGCTTAAAACGTTTAGGCAATGACTTGAGTATGATATCAACTTGGATTTTTCAATCAATTTCAACTCCTAGGATCTCTAGTTCATTCAGAAAACTGACCATCTTTAGAACATGATCCCTAACTGGAGTGCATTCAGCCATGTTTGCATTCATTAGAAATTTTATGGCCACCTTCCTAGCAACATAATTTTGATCCCTAAATATATCTTTGAGGTTCATAATTATGTTATAGGCACTGAGTATAGACTGATACTAATGCTGCAAAACATTTGAAATGGAAGCCAAAATATAATAGCGAGCCATCTGATTAGCTTTTTGCCACTTCTGATATACCTGGATTTCTTGTTCGGTGGCCCCCTTATCAGGTACCGGTGAACATATCTCAGTTAATACAAACTTATAACCCTCAGCAATTAAGACAATATCTAAATTTATTTTCCAGTCAACATAGTTCGGTCCTATAAGTTTATTTTCTTTGAGTATTAAAGTGAGTGGATTGAAAGCCATTTTATTCTTGAGAATCACATAATTAAAAAAAATCGTTAATTATAACGAGCAAAACTTTGAGTTCATTTTAATTTGGTTCTCTCTACCATTTTAAAATTAATTTGCCAGCAGCCTGGTTCCCTGTGAATAGCATGCCTCGATGGGAGGACGTCTACTATCCATCGTTTGTCTAGACAAGTCAATTCCTTTTAATTTTACTATCTAGGCAACTGACCATGGTAAGTAAAACTAAAAAGCTGATATAGTTTCGGTCCAGTAGATAATAGTAGTGACTCGATGGAGAGAATAATATTATATACAATTAAGTGTTAACCATCACTTAATTCCAAATCAATTGCTTCTCAACGAACCATTCAGATGGATAAGTGATCCACACAAATAATTATCTAGAATTGTCCAATGGGGAGGAAGGCCTTATGTCAACATGCAGTATTTAATTACGCCGACTACAAACTAGTGACGGAGACCGCAGAATTTATCTATGAATAAATTCTCTCCCACTTAGAATTTTTAAAACTTTTTTGAGGGTTATAAATTTTTTTAATTAAAATAAATTTATTGATTTCAAAAATCACATATCTGAAAGAATCAAGTATCTTTTCATGTACACAATTTTAAAGATTCTCATTTGCCAAACCATCTTTTTGTTTTTTAATGCGTAACAAATAAAATTTAACAAATGTACAATTTTTTCTTCAGCTTTTTAGCTAAGGTAGTGATTAAAGGCATTTAATTATTTTATTTTTCGTTACTCATTTTTTAAAATATAATAATTTATTTAGATAAAATATTTATTTATTTAATTAATTCAAAATTTAGAATTAATTTTTACGTTTTTTCAAGATATTCGATTTTGTAAAAAATCATCTTAAATGTTATATTTTGTAGAAAATAAAATATCTAAAGTTTTTTCATTTAATCAAAAAATATTAATTAAAAAAATTTTATTTTATTTTTTTATAAAATATTTAATTAAAGTTGAATTTTATGAATTAATTAAATTAATAGAAATAATAAATCAGGTATACATCATCCATGCAGATAATATAAATATATATATATATGTACAATATGTATATATCCCGGTTTTATGATCGATTAGAAACTCTGGTAAGTTTTAAACTCCTGTTGAAGATAAGCTGTAATAATTCAAGTTCGAATCAGTTTCCTGTATTCCGATTGCATTAGACTTCTCTAATACACTGTGATATACAAATATATCACTCGAGGAACAAAACATATCAAAACATCGTGATCAATATAGCCCTGAACCGGCTCCACCACCACAAGCGCTGCTCCTAGCCGCCGGCTTTAGGCAGCTTTTGTCGCCTCATCCATGCTCTATTTTTGACGATCTTTATACTGAAACATAGCTCTCAAAAAGGAAGATTTTTTTGTCAAAAAAAAAGTCCGAATATAATCCCAAAAATGGCTGAAAAAATGGCCCAAACACTGCTTCCATCGCTGCCAGCACCGCCACCTCAAACAGCCCACTATTTGGGCTTTTTTCAGTGATGTTTTGGCTCCCATTTTTCTGAAAAAATAGCTAAAATATCCAGCAACATGATGCTTCAAAGAATGCCTCGAACATAGTCCGAAAAGTCCCAAAAACCAGCCCTAAACAGCGCCACCCCTATGCCACCAGAAACCGCTTGTTTTCAACACTGTTTGGCCTAATATTTAGATGGTTTTTGAACAGTATTTTAAGGGATGTTTGCTATTATTTTATGCCTAAAAAATTACTCAAAAAATAGATCTAAAAATGTTCTAAAAAATCAACAAAATTAACCCCAAATCGCCGCTGCAAAGCCGCTAGTTGTGGACTATTTTTGTTGATTTTTGTTGATTTTTGTTGTTGTTTTTGACTTATTTTTGCTATTATTTTTAATGCATAAATACTGCAGAAACTTACCCAAAAATTGTTTTACAACCGTTAAAAAATTACCGCGATCCGTGGCTCGTAAAAACCTGAAACCACTGTCAGTGCCACCGCCTGTTATTCGTATTTTTGGATATTCAACATGTTCTTAAATAATCTAAACAGATATTTAAAAATAAATAATAGCTATTACATCGATCTTATATCTCATAGGCTCACATTCGATCTAGAAAAAACTTAATTTATCACGATTAACTCTCGTGATTAAAAAAATAAATCATCATCCAAACAATTCATTCGAACATGAAATTAATAATGATCATAAAATCGGGATTAGAACGCCTGCAAAAAAAAGTTAGCACAATTCTAAAACTATCCGGCCCCGATAAACCGTAAACAAAAAATAAAACGGTTCTGATACTAATTGTTAGAGGTAAAACTGCCAAGATCATTATTTTTGTAAACGATTTTTGATAAAAAAAAAAATTTAACTTGATGGGCAAACGCCAAAATAGGCTCTAGATAAAACTATTGATGTCGAATAATCAATAATCAATACAAAAACCCGTGCAACTACAGTTAATTTAGAAGAATACATTTTTCCGATCGATTCTCCAACTACGATTTTGATTCTGAGTTGAAACTTCCGTTAGACCTTCTACTGTATTCCCTTATACGATTCTTGAATGTAGTGTGGGTTACAATCATTCGAGAAATCATATTGGCAGAACTTGGTCAACTTTAGTCTTGAAGACAAATTATGAATTTGGTTCAACCTACTCGCATATTTACAAGGCTACAGCAGGGACCTGTGGAGTAATTATAACAAAGGCTTCTAGTGTAACCCAGATATGTATCTAGCGGTTTTCGTAATTAAGAAAACCTCTCAGCAGTATCTATAATTATGAAAATCTTGCAGCAATTTTTGTAATTTTCTTGAAACACTGAATTACAGTTTATACCACTAAAGAACTGTAATTGCACACTAAGCCATATTCTCAAAACCTCATTGTATTGAGCTCATGTTATTAAATGCTTAACATTTCTCCCCACGTTAAGATTCTTGATACCTGCTAATTAATTTAATTATTGACAATTTAATTTAATCGGCATCTTTAAATTTCTTAAATTCTTCCGCTTAACTTATTTAACCGTCGAATAATCAAATCCACTTGCAGGGTTTGGCTCGATCAAAACTTATAAGCTTCCTTAAGGGGGTATCGTCAATCCTGATCATTTGAGACGTGAATTTTATCAATAATTAATATTCACCATATAAATAATATCGCTATCGAACTCATTGAAAATATAGACCCATATAAGATTGCACTTTTTAATGAACCAAAACAACAAAAATTAAATATACGCAAATTAATAATTATTTCAGGATTAAGAGTATAAGCACTATTAATAATAACCTTGTGGTGTAAAGTAATTTATATAGTCAGTATAAAATTAATTACTCTAATGTATCATGTTCAATACACACAAACTGTACTAGGACAGAGAGTCGGAATAATAAATGACGCTATTATCTGTTTTTCGTAATCAATGCAAGCCTACTAAAACTCTGTGTTACAGTCGTACCGATAGTATGTCTATTTCCATCTAAACTGTGAACAATTAACTTATATTCTGCAAGAACCTAAAATCTAATATTCTGTGTGTAAGTCGTACCCTACATACCAGATTAAATACTGTACTGAATAAAGGACATCCATGCATAACATTAAGAAAATGATATTGCATACATTACTTATAAGAATTCTCATAAAATGAAAAATTAATTTTATTAAAAATAAAATTAAATACTAAAAATATGATTTTCAGTATATAACCCTATCAAAGAAAACTCCTATGAAGCTTATCCAAACTTTGCGAGACCTTCTTGAGCATCTTATAAAGAGATAGGTAATATATGGGCATGTGAGATAGGGTAGTCTTGATGAGTTGTAATCTCCTTACCATGGTTAGTTGCTTTCTTTTCCATGATGCTAACCGCAATTTGGTTTGCTCAATGATATGCTCCCTTGCCTTTGATAACCTTGGGTTGAGGCCAACAGGGAGGTCTAAGTACTTGAAAGGTAGATTACTCCTTTTACAATTCATAGCCATAGCTAGATTTTTCATGCTACCATCCTCTATCCCCACACCACATATTAGCTTTTTATGGAAATTTATTTTTAGGCCAGATAGAAATTCAAAGCATCTTAGGATATTTTTTATCCCTCTCACCTCCTCTATATCCGCACTACAAAAAATTATTGTGTCATCAACAAACTGAAGATGGGATAGAGTTAGCCCATTATGACCTAATGTAGCCCCCTTATTTATGCCCAACTCCATTCCTTTGTTCAACATGGCATTAAGGCCCTCAGCGACCACTAGAAATAAAAAAGGGGACATTGGATCTCCCTACCTGATTCCTCTTTGAGTACAAAATTCTCTGGTTGTCGATCCATTGATGAGTACTGACATGGTAGCTGTAGATATGCATTCTTTAATCCACATGCACCATTTCTCCCCAAACCCCATCTTAGCTAGCATCTGCAATAGGTATTCCCATTTCACTAAGTCATATGCCTTCTCAAAATCCACTTTAAAGATCACTCCCTTTCTTTTGTTCATTTTCCATTCATGGATTACTTCATTTACTATTAGAATCCCATCTAAAATTTGTCTTCCTTCAACAAAAGTTGATTGTCTGACGTTGATTACCTCATGCATACATTGTTTCATTCTTGCTGCCAAGACTTTTGCCAAGATTTTATAAACTGAGCTAACTAGGCTAATTGGCCTGAATTCGGTTAAGGATGAAGGGCATTCAACCTTGGGAATTAAGGCTATAAAAGTTACATTCAGTCCTATGATAATTCTCTCATTGGAATGGAACTCCTTCATGAAGAGCATGAAGTCCTTCTTAATTATCTCCCAAAAGTGCCTTACAAACTTTAAATTAAATCAACCAGGCCTTGGTGCATTGTTCCCATTGCAACCTGTGATTGAATTAAACAACTTCGCCTCAGAAAATTCCATCTCCAATCTGCTGTGGGTATCCTCTTTCTGCTTCTTGGTTGGAATACCTTCATTCGAGGGGCATTTCCATTTAGGTTCTCTAAAAAGGTTTGTAAAGTGCCTCACTATTTCCTCCTTCACCTGGATATGGTCTACCACTATGCTGCCATCAACTTTCAATTGACTGATGTAGTTTTTTGATACCTTATGTTTCCCATTAGATGGAGAAAAGCAGTGTTTCGATCCCCTTTTTTTAGCCATAGTTGTCTAGATTTCTGTCGCTACAAGCTCTCTGCATTCTTGCATAGTCCCCAGAGATTACTCCTCAACTTCCTTCGTGTAATTGTTTTCTCCGTACTCAATACATGGGATTCAACATTCAGCTTATTCTCTGATAGTGCATCTTTTATGTTCTTGAGTTGTTTATTTATATCCCCAAACACCTTCTTATTCCAACCCTTGCTGACCCTTTTTAGTTCTATGAGCTTTTGTTGGATTATGAAGCCCCCCCAACCATGTACAGAGTGTTCCTTCCATGTTGATTGAACCAGCTCCTTGAATGTATGGTTAGATAACCATGTATTGAAGAATTTAAACAGCTTTGGCCACCAATCAACATCTTCATCTGATAAAAGTTTGGGGCAATGGTCGGACACTAGCCTTGGAAGACCCCATTGCTTGGGATTAATCTTGGTTATCCACTCTTTGTTAATGAGGAATCTATCTAGTCTGCTCCACTTCTCATGCTGTTGTAAGTTGGACCATGTAAGTTTCCTATATTACATATAAAATGATAAAATAAAAAAAAATAACAAATTGTAAACTAACAAAATAATGGACATAATTATATATTTATCTTCAAGTAGACAGAAGAAAGAAAAAAGCAGTGACTTCTCCCACTTTTGTTATAGTTACAGATTGTAAATATGATCGGTTAATAGCCCACGTCATTTTATGTTGTGATTATTTTTATTTTTTTATTCTTTAAAGGAGTTTGTTATAAATGAGTACTGCAACAAAAACTAGCATGATAGTTACTAGAATAATCCTTTTAGATATTATATTTTTTTATAAATATAATCATCATTAATTCATATGAGTACTAGAAATTGAGGCCCATGAAATCATTAAGTATTTGGTCCATAACGAGCCCGACCCAATTCTCTAATAAGCCTGAGAGAGATGATCATAGTAGCCCGTTCACTATCCCATGTCTGATCAGGTATAGGTCTTCATTTATTAGAGATTACCCTAATCAGACATAGGGCGCATGCCCAATTTGGTGCGTGGATCTTGAGAATAAGTGCTATACGTGTGGCTTTAACGGCTTTCCACATGATGAATCTGCCATATGGCTTAAGAATCAAATGTAAAGGGAATAACAGGGACTTTAGGTACACACCGACGCCTATCCTAATGGTTTTTTTTGATTGATTTCATGAAGAAATTTAGATCATCGACAGGCCATTGGAGGAAGAGCACATTAATTCATGTCGTTTGTGGGAATCCTAGAGCTTTGATATTCTTGTTTTCTTTGGTGAATCACCGACTAGATGGTTCTAACGAGATCTATGGAAGAAGAAATGAGTCGAGTGAGAATACCCCAATAGCAAGAACAGTAGGAGACACACAACAAGCCAACCCAGTGCATGAGCAACTCCAACACCTAACCCAAGGGATTTAAATATTTTCCAATTGGTTCAGCAAAATCAAGAGATACTACATCACATCAGAGGACTATATGAAGGCTGACCAGTTCCTAGGGCCCCAGCCCCACAAATCTCACAAGAAGATCAACAAGTTGTAGATCGTTACAGTGTAACTCGTAACCTCCCTCGGAGGGAGGAGGGATTGAAGAAGTAGCGAGCGGAATCAATTTATTGCGACCACCAAATCAAATGAGGGAAGAACCGAACAAACAGGAAGAAAGGCAAAATCATTAGAGGTTCAACATCGTGGGGCAAGTAGATTCGCGAGGTGAGAGCATAAATTAGCAATATGATAGAAACTATTAGAGGTAAACTCCCTCCACTTTAGAGGATTTAGTACACAAGAATGGGTTACCATTCGCAACATCTATTATGGCAACTCTCCTACCCTCGAAATTCAAAATGCCCCAAATAGTACATGTTTGATGGAACTTCAGACCACTTAGACACCATAATGTACCTCCATGCTGTCCCAAAGGAGGTGATACGCAAGGCATTCCCCACTGTGCTCAGGGGCCCGACCAGGATTTGGTTAGCCAAATTAACGCCAGAATCAGTCGAATGCTTCTCTCAACTAAGTAAACTTTTCATAAGTCATTTTATCAGTGGTTAAAGGCACAGGATGCTAGTGACCTAACTGCTTAACATCAACGAAATTAAAGGAGAAAGCCTACGGGATTATGTAAATCGTTTTAATCACAAAGCATTGCGAGTGGATGAAGTAGACGATAAAGTAGCTTTGATAACCTTCATAGGAGGACTTTTTCCATTCAATTTTCTATTTGCGTTATCCAAAACACCACCCATTGATATGGATAAATTGATGCTCAATACCTAGAAGCATATGAATACCGATGATGTAGTGGATGTTAGGTGTTCGAAGCCAAGTGACATACCAGTTAGGATAGACATTTAGATCATCCAAGTGGCCAAGAGGCTAAGTTGTCAAATAGGAGGCCAAATGAAATCAAATATTAACAATACACCACTCTCAATGCTCCATTAGAGAAGGTGCTACTATACATCAAAAGGGACTCTAATTTGAAATGGTCCAACAAGCTAAGAAGCGACCCCAACAAATGCTCTAAAAACAAATAATGTCATTTCCATAAGCCACCCCACCATGACCAAAGCAGTGTCATCCTGATTGCGATGCAGAATGACAAGATCAACAGCAGATAGAAATTAGAATGATAACCAGAGGTTTTACAAGTGGTGGTACATCTAGATTAGCCAGAAGGTCCCACACAAAAAGTCTCCAAGGAGGGGAGGAAAGAAGCTCACATGATTAGAATTCGTGGTCTAAGTCATTCGCGGCAGACAAGTTTACCATGTTATTCTACAAAGAAGACAGCTGAGAAGTCCAACAACCCCATAACGACTGCATTATCATCAGCTTGCTAGTCAGTAATCGCATAGTTAGGACAGTTCTGGTCGATAATGGAAGCTCAGCTGACATTTTGTTCACCAGTGCCTTTGATCAGATGAACTTGACCAAAATAAACTTGAACTAATGCTTTTCCCCTTAGTGGGATTTTCTATGGACAAAGTATATCCACTGGGTTTGATCCAACTCTCGGTAACCCTGGGGTTTGGATGCACGAAACTCTCTAAGATGATATTTTTTTGTTGTGGGCAGCCAGTGGACAACCTATCAGCATACAATGTAATTTTGAGCAGGATAACACTTAATCAATTCCTGGCCATTATGTCGACATAACATCTGTTATTCAAATTTATCAATGAACAAGGAAATAGCTATGCACACGATGATCAAATATCTGTTAGAGAATGTTACGCCACTTTCCTCTGAGAGTGTGCTTCTAACGAAGCATTGAACATAGTGGAGACCGAGGTTAGGAATGAAGAAGATCTAAAAAGGGGAGAGCCAGCAAAGGAATTAGTGGAGGTCTATATCAACGAATTTGACTAGATCAAAACACTAAAGGCTGGCGCTCAACTAAAGGAAGACATGAAAAGATCCTTGAAGAAATTCCTTACATTTAAAAAGATATTTTCGCATGATCCCACTAGGACATGCTAGGCATTGAGCTAGTCATAATGGTCCATCGGTTAAATGTAAACCCTAAAATGAAGCTGATAAACTAAAAGCGAAGTGTGTTTGCTTAGTAGAAGAACATGGCTATTAACGAAGAGGTGAACAAGCTAATGGCATCTAGTATTATTAGGGAGGGCACTTATCCGGAATGGTTAGCCAATGTCGTTCTGGTCAAGAAGACGAATAAAAAGTGGAGAATGTGTATTGATTTCACTTACCTGAATAAAGCTTGCCCCAAGGATAGCTATCTTTGCCCCAAATTGAAATTTTGGTAGATTCAACTATTGGAAACGAGGTGCTTAGTTTCATAGATGCTTTTTCAGGTTATAACCAAATCCTCATGCACATACTGGATCAAGAGAAGACAGCGTTCATAACCTCCCGAGGTCTATATTGCTATAGAGTCGTGTCTTTTGGGCTCAAGAATGCAAGAACGACTTATCAGTGACTGGTTAATTCAATATTCGAAAAAATAGATTGGAAGAATGTAGAGGTACATGTCGATGATATGCTTTCCAAGAGTAAACGGATAATCAACACTTAGATGATTTATAAGAGGTATTCACAGTCTTAAAAAGCTATGGTATGAAACTTAATCCATCAAAATGTGCTTTTGGCGTATCATCTGGCAAATTCTTGGGTTTCATGGTCATCAAAGAGAGAGAGAGAGAGGCCAACCCAGGAAAAATAAAAGTGATCCTATACATGAACACTCCCAACAATATCAAGGAAGTACAGAGGGTGGCGGCTAAAGTCGCTACTTTGAACTCATTTTGTGTCAAGAGCTACAGATAAATGTTTATTGTTCTTCAAGATCTTAAGGAAGGCCTTTACCTAGATAGATGAGTGTGATCAGGCCTTTGTGAAATTAAAACAATACCCATAGAGCCCACTCCTCTCAAATCCTATCCCACACAAAGAATTATACCTATATTTGGCAATGTCTAAAACTACAATGACCTCAGCACTAATTAGACTAGATGAAGGATAGAAAAAGATGGTATACTACATCAGCCGAGCATTCAAGGCAGGGATAGCAGACATCCAGATATGAAAAAATTTCCTTTTGTACTTGTCACGTTAGCAATGAAGCCCAGACTGTATTTCTAAGCTCATATCATAGTCATCCTCACTGACCAACCTCTGAGGAAGATATTATAGAAACCTAAGGCTTTGGGCAAGTTGATACAATAGTCGATCGAGCTGGGTCAATTTGACATAGAATATAAGCCGCGCTCAGCATTAAAAAGGCAGTTGGTAGCGAATTTTGTAGTAGAGTTCACATGGGATTCCCAATTAGATCATCCCGATGAGGCATACCTAGGGCAAGTGGAGATACGAGTGATAAAGATTAGAATTGGTCGACGCAGCAGGTGCTCAAATCAGATCAGCCACTTAACTAGCAAGAAGTTTGGACTGTCAACGTCACAGATCAACCTGAAAGAACCTAAGGGGTGCAGAAGTTATCATCGTATCACTTCTAAGAGACCGAAACAAGCACGCCATACAACTCAATTATCGGTTAACCAATAATGAAGTAGAGTATGAAGGGCTATTATGGGGGCTTAGAGTAGCAAAAGCCTGCGGCGCAAGTCAAGTCTTGATTAACATAGTTTCCTAGCTCGTTGCACATCATACGAATAGGACATATGAGGTAAGAGAAGACTGCCT
>JAOTRH010478517.1:0-25770 GCA_034768845.1 Heliamphora exappendiculata
TTTTCCATTATGAAGGGTTATCTCCTGAAATCAATAGCCACTCAAGCTGTTGGTTTTCAGGCTTCAATTGCAATTGAATGACCAATTCAATTGTAATTACACCAGTTATTGAAATCTGAATTTTAATGACCAATGAAATTCACAGATTCCAACATAATTTATCGGGCTTTGAATACTAATTTCACTAATGCTGAGATATTAACAGGTTATTTCAAGGGGACTAGAGCTTTCCTCCATTGCATTATGCCTCTTGTTCGCCTAAGTTTTGTCTTGACAATAAATAAAGCACAAAACCATCCCACGCGTTGGAATTTATCTTTCGGAATATGTGTTCAGCCATGGCTGATTATATATGTGGCTTCATCAAGAGGCACATCCCAACATACAACAATGATTTTGACGTAAAGTGGAGCAGTTCATAGGCAGGAAGGAGGCTATACAAGAAATGTGGTGTACAAAGAATGTTAATTAGTTTTTTTTTAATTGTGCACTATAATATAATGTTGTCTTATGTTTAACTCCATACTTTATGATCGTATGATCATAGTAGTATTTTACTAAATTATGTTGATTTATATTTAAGTACGACCATGTTATCATATAATTTTTATATTTAACTATATTTATAATGTTTATTTATTTTTAAATATTTGAAAACCATTTTTTGTGTTGAATTTACTTTTAACAAATAATTCGAGTTATGCACAATGCCCTGCTAGTATTTGTATATGTATTGGAGTATGATATGATAGCCACTCAATGTGGATTTGTGGATAGGAGTTGATTTCGTCATCTACCTTACGAAGCATCACCCCTCTTGTTTGGATTATAAAAAGTTGAATTTGAAGTTATACCGTTTGATTTTTTGAAAAAATCAAATAATTTTTGTTATTTTTAAAGAAAAAAATCACACACACACACATATATATATATATATAATTAGACATTCGGACCAATTTGCGCGCACTTTAACTAATTTCAGAGGCCTTAAAAACAAACATCCTGTGCCTATCATAGTATTGGAGTATGATATGATAGCCACTCAATGTGGATTTGTGGATAGGAGTTGATTTCCTCATCTACCTTACGAAGCATCACCCCAACAAGGCAATGTCTTGTTTGGATTATAAAAAGTTGAATTTGAAGTTATACCGTTTGATTTTTTGAAAAAATTAAATAATTTTTGTTATTTTAAAAAAAAAAAAATCACACACACACACACACACACACATATATATATATAATTGGACATTCGGGCCAATTTACGCGCACTTTGACTAATTTCAGGAGTCTTGAAATTAACAATCGAACAAACATCCGGTGGCTCTGAAGGGATTTGAACTAGTGACTATTGAAAAACAAATCTAAGATCTAATCAGTTGTGCTATCTCTCATGATTATATATACATATATATACACACATATCAAATATACTAATTTTCTCTTTGAGCAAAATGATTATAATGCTATGAATTGAAAAGTTGATTATGCTCTCAACAATAAAAAAAAATCTTACCAATATGACAAACACTAAAAACTTAAAATTAATAAATAAAGGTATATTAGACATTTTAAAAGAAAGTAAAAAAAAAAAGAAATCCCAAATAAATTTTTTTCTGCTCTTTTTTCTAAATAAAATAAATCTCATAAAAATTAAACTTTTTAAACATTCTAAACATGGGCTAAAACACGCAAGCTTGGGAAAAGCGGTCCTAATAAACTAAAAAAAAAATGACAAAAAAACTTTTTGAGCTGAAAAGGTAATTAAGTTGGCAACAAGAAGCTGCTTGATTTGTGGGATTATTCATGGGATTATATTATAAATTTTGTGATTTAATTATTTTTTCGTTTGTTTGTTTGCAACATGTTAACTTGAAATGAATAATTCATCATATTGCGAATCTCACAAAATATAAAATCCCAAGTAGTGGAATGGTATTACGCATTTGACCGATTCCATTGTACATTAAATGTTAATTAGCTAATCATATAAAATTTAATATTCTTCGTTATTAATCTGATTAATCCAAATAGAGTTAAATTAATTGTTATTAAATGTTAGGTTACTTTTTTTTTTTTTTTTTTGGGAGTTCAATTGAAGATTAATTAAGGAAGATGATGTCGACCATTCAACTATCAATCGAGTAATTGAATTTGATTCCGTTATCATTTATTCAATAATTTTTGAATGGTAACTCTCACGTCTCATTTTTTCCTCAGCTGGTTTAAGCCCTAACTATCTTCTTTGTTTGTGTCTCTTTCATGATATTAATTCTTCCTACTTTCTGTTTTCTTCTAGTACATGCTCTAATATTCTCCCTCTCTCCACTCTTTTACTCTTTTTTTTTTTTGGGAAAGAAAATAATAATTTCTTGATGAGTATTGCAAACTATTAAAAAAAAATGATATAACCGTTTGGGATAAAATTGAGTAAATTGGCCTATAATTTTTTTTTATAAGAATTTTTTTTTCTACTCATACTACTTATTTTTTACTTTTTCAATTAGTCTGGAGGAATAAGAAATAAAAATTATAACTAAAAACTAAAAAAAACATTAAATATGACAATAAATGAATAAAAACATAAAATAAGTAACAGAAAATAGTAAAAAAAGCAACACTTTTCTATTAATTTTTTTTAAAGTTACAACACATTTATACTAATCTATACTATTATAATAAAAACACTAGAAGTGTAGGTAAAAATTGGTGAAACCAAGTGATATGAGTTTTTTTTTTATTAATTGAGAATATTAATGACATTTGTTTTAATCAATAAAAGATAAATATGTAATTTTTAAAAATAACTACTCATAACTTCCCATTTCATTATAACTTCCCACTCTAACATAACTTTCAATATAAAATTTAAAATACATTATTTTATATTTATTTTAATTTTTTGAAATACTAACAAAAATTAAATTATAATAAAAAATTGCACCTGCCCACATGCCCAAAGACTAGTTATATATATAATAAGGAAACTCTCGACTTGGTTAAACTTATGTGACTATTTAAATTTGTCAAAAAAACTCCCAAATAATTTAAAATTTCTATTATAGGTTTTCTCTTTTAAAATTGTTGTAAAAATTAAAAAAGTTAAAACAGCCACCGCAAATTTTCAATTATCTCACAATTCCTATTTGCATTATAGTGGTGGGTCCACCATATTGACATTACTTTTTAGATTAGAATTCAATTCTCTCTCTCTCTCTCTCTCATGTTATGAATTAGAATATATAACAATTATTTCTAAAACATAAAAGGACCACAGAAAAATGTACATGTGGAAATTATATTTGTAAGAATTATTCCATTCACAAATGTGAATCTTTCTCTTTCTCTTTCTCTTTCTCTTTCTCATGCCTATAAAAGGAACCTTGGCATCCGAGTTTTGTCCTACAAACTGTGAAAAGAGTGAGAAGAAGAAAAAGAAATAAGATGAGTGGAAGTGTTTGCTCAAACTCTAAAACTGCCATGACTGGGCTGAGGCCCAACGGGCACCAAGTGAGTGAAATCAGGCCGAGTACGAAGCAGCCGTGTTCCTTTCATATGCCACTTCACTATCCAAGGTACAACAAAGCCGACTACGAAACTATGCCCGAGTGGAAGCTGGACAGCCTGTTAAGCGAGTACGGGTTACCTGTCATCGGAGATGCTGCGCAGAAGCGAAAGTTTGCCATGGGAGCTTTCCTTTGGAGTCATTAATTACTAGGTGGTCCGAAATCATGTGGTGTCGTACTATTACAAGCACACATGAATTCATTTGAGATCACATGGTGTCGTACTATTACAATTACATATTCAGGCAGCGTACTATGTAATAAGGCTGGTTAATGAGAATATGTGATGTGATGGTATATGTATGTATATATGTATTAATTATATTGCTGTGTGTGTGTGTGTGTGTGTAAGTTGATGATTTTAATGTAAGATAAGTTGCTCATCTTTTGATGCTTTAATTAGTTGATGATTCGGTGGAGGTGTTGCTTTTAGTGTGTTTGTGATGTAATTTGATGATGGTTTTCAATCTGTAATTTGATGATGGTTTTCAATCTGTTATAACGTGCATGTCTTTTTTATATTTTTTTTATTATAATGTATTATTACCATGAATTCAGCTGAGAACACAATACCTACAACTCTGAGAATTAACTGAAGATTTTTCTTTTAAGGAGAGAGCTTGCCTTTTACATGCGTTAATAGCTAGCACATTTGGTTTGGTTTTATGGTTTAAGTCCATGGCAAGAGAGCAAACAAATTTACTAAAGAATTCGAAAAAATTACAATTGAGGAAAGAATTCTCAACTCACACACTATTTCTCTTTCTCTTTGTCTCTCTCTCTCTCTATGACATGTATCACCGACCCAGAAATACTTGCACCTCTCAATTTTCAGTCTCATTCACCTTCTTGAGGATACTTGATGCATTTTTTTAATGGTATTTCAATTTTTTAGATGCTATTTATTATTATTTTTATATAATTTTTTTTATCGATCAAAAAAATATTAACACATTAGAATCTTCTCTCTCTATCTCTCTCTTATATAAGTTTAAAATTATTTTTTAATTAAATATTTTTATTTATTTATCATTTTATCTTTTTTTATTTGTATTCTTTATTTATTTTATATGAATTAAAATCAGCAGTCTATTTGTCTATGCATTCATTCATGGATCAATAATTATACTTTCCAGAAACACTATCCAGAATATGCCAACTAAGCTTTGTGGGTCCCACAGTTATTTATGAGTCTACAAATATTGACTTTTCACCTTTCTGTTTTCTCTCTCTTGAAGCATTCAATGAATTTTTTCAGTCTCATTCACCGGTATTTGCAGTTTATTTTTTTTTATTGCAAATCGAAAATTAATAATTTAACAAAGACTTGGAGGGTCTAAAAAAGTTCGGTTTTCTCAAAGGTTTTTTTTTTTTTCTGACTGATTTAACAAAGGTTTTTTCTTCCGGACTGATTTCACAAAATTAATAATTTAACAAAGATTTGGACTAAAAAGCCTATTGCCTATTTTTTTTTTATAATAACATTTTTTTATATTTTTATTTAAATTTTTTTACTTTTTTACTTCTTTGTGATGATAGAATTTAAAAAAGTATGTCCGTTAAAACTAATTTTAAAAAAAATTCATTAAAGACAAAATAATTATTTAAATAAAAAAATTCACTAAAAGGTGATCGAAAAGAGAGTGGTCAGAGACGGTGGCTGAAAGCGATAGTCAAAGAGAATGACCGAAAGTGAAAATAAATGTTTTTTATTTACTAAAATTTAGTAAATTTTACAAAGTATTTATATTTTTTTAAAAATAAAAATAATTATTAAATATATTTTTTTGTTTATAATTTATACAAAATTTTAAAAAAAAATAGATTCTTTTTTAGCGGGAGGGACATTTATCTCGGAACAAACGGGCTCCGAATTCAATATAAGAATATAGACAAATAAAACTGTTGTACACAAATTTCATCCAGCACGTGGCTTATTGTTCACTCTTTGTTTTAAACTACAAGATAACTATTACGATTTATAGTTTTTAAAAATATTACTGTATCACCCTAAATTGGAAGATTAATTGCATGCGGCGCCCAAATGCATGCAATTAATCATAATAGTTACCTTGGATGATTAAATTTTAAAAATATTACTGTATTATAATTATAATTTATAATTTTTAAAATTATTACCGTATCACTCTAACTTAGAAGATTAATTGCATGCAGCACCCAAATGCATGCACCAATTTCGTAAAGAATCGTATGAAATTCTCAAAACTCTTGAAAGGAAGTACTTGTGATTTTGTACTTTTGAGGGTGACTGGCAATGGGAAAAAAATTAAGAAACTGTTTTTAAAAGTTTTCTTTAAAATAAAAAGAACTTTTGATTTCATGAAAAACGAAAGTTAGTAATCTTGTACGCATGCACGTTTGAGATCTACTCACCAATACAAATATTTATATATCTTAACTTAGGTGATTGGTACACTAAATATAATTTTGTGAGCATTATTTAACAATTTCACATGTTTTTTTTAAACTTTTGTTACTAATGAAAAATAAAATATTTTTTTTTTGTTAAGAGTTAGAACCTACGATAGGCTAATCTAAAGGGACGCAAAATGATCGAGCATCACCCCCACTATCCACTATGGGTCTCGAACTCACCACCATCATAAATCAATTAGTTTTATTTAGAATTTTCCACATATAGAGAAATGGACCTCTCTATTTGGCTAGGAAGATTAAAGTTTGATCACTTAATTAACGGGGTGTGTGCCATGCAACAATGCATAGCACATGCGGTTCAAAATGCATATTTTTTAACATATTTTTATAATTGAATTTGCCTATCATGTAGACTTTAACAAATTTATTATCAATATAAAATGAAATTGATCGAATAGCTATATGTGGTCAAATAATATTTGTCTAAAGGTAAATGAATTATTAGTGTAAATTTATGAAAAAAAAAGTTAAACAAATATTATCCAATCACATAGATACAAATACCGAATCGAATTTATTTTTCATAAAAATAACAAAATGATCAACATGCTTTACACATAATATATGGTCCTAATTATAAAAATATATTCGAAAACTTTGCAATTATACTGCAAAGCAGCCACCCAAGTTCAGATGATGTTGCATCTTAGTTCAATCATGTTTATGCATTATGCTTATGTTTGTTGTGAGATAGGACCAAAAAATATGTGAGAATAAACCCTAAACCTCAAATTCTCTCGTTATTTTGAATTTTTTTTGATTGGCATTGTTTGGGTGATTAATTTATTTTGTTTATTTGCTTATTAGTAAATAAGCCAAAATACAAATAAGTCGCTTCGCTTAAACCACTACTTTTGGCTTATTTTTGACCAATTTGGCTTATTTTGACTTGTTTGTTTAAATAAGTCATTTCGTTTGAGTGATTTTTGATTTATTTGACTTATTGGCTTAAAATTTAATATATTTGATCAATTTGAGTGACGAAGCTTATTTTTGACTTGTAAACTAAATAAACTAATAAGTCATGTTACCCAAACAGGTTTAATATCTATTCTTGCACTTATTTGCAATGAATTGCACTATTAATATCCATAAGAGGGATTAACATCCGAAACTGGGAGAATAAC
Organism: Heliamphora exappendiculata; assembly: GCA_034768845.1. Lineage (NCBI taxonomy): Eukaryota > Viridiplantae > Streptophyta > Magnoliopsida > Ericales > Sarraceniaceae > Heliamphora > Heliamphora exappendiculata. The sequence goes on from JAOTRH010478517.1 coordinate 7,151, forward strand.
TTATCCCATATCCCCCACGGTGTTATTTATCCATTTTCTTTGGAATATATGTTCATTCTAATAGTTAAAAATAATTACCGAACTCTCGTTCCATTCTTTATTCTAATTTAATCAAGTATGATACAAATAATAACAAGTTATATATAATCTTATTTACTATTTTACTATATTAAAAAAAAAGCTTACAATCTTACTTATTTCTTCTATTTCCTTAATTGTATTTTGTAAAGTAGGAGAAATTGAACAAGAATGAAGTAACGACATAAGAAAAAAATAATTTACTTCACTTATTTACATATTTAATTCAACATAACCAATAATATAAAACAATAATATATATATCCTTCTTCTGCAAGAAAAAAATGAGTATGGATAACGCTTGATTTGGTTGCTAGCTAGTGTACATGGGTTGGTCTCGTATTAAATGTGACAAGTACATTGTTACGTTTCAACCAGGGCATGAACATTGCTGGATGCAAAATTGAAATAACACATGGATACGTACCAACCAGGGCATGAACATATTGCTGGATGCAAAATTAAATAACATATGGTTAAGAGAGTACCCTCATTTTTCTTGCATTAAAACTTAACTTTGATGTAACATTCGGTCCCATTAGCCCATTTTTCATGCCATTGGTCAATGTCTGCGTATAATCTATGGCACATGTCATCAGTAAATATAAGAGGTCGGCTAGGTGACACATTTCTTTAGAATTTGTATTTATTTTTTATATAAAAAAGGGTCAAAAATACTAAATACATTATAGATCTGACATAAAGTCATTCAATTAGGTACAACGTATGCAAGATGAATCCTTAAAAGAAGATCGAGAAAAGTTTCCACTTAAAAAGGAAGAAAACCCCCACTAAGAAAGAAAAACAAAATCTTTCCGCGCATGAAAAATCACATAATCTAGTTTCAACCGTGTCATCACCAGTGTTAATCTATATATGTCGATCTAATAGAAGTCCAAAATTTTAAATTTACTACCACGGAAAAAAGAGGGTAGTGAAGAACGAGTGATGAAAAAAGAAAAGATGCACAAAATTAAAAATAACAAAAAATAAATTATACCCAAAATGAAGCAAAAGAGAGAAAAAAAAAAAGAAAGGAGAGGAAGAAAACGGAGAGCGAGAAAAGGAGAGGAGAAAGAGAGAGATTTAGAGAGAGGGGGCGGTGGTGGTATGCGTCGGAAAACCCTAATCTTATGCAGTAGAGATAAAGAGAGAGGAAATCAGTATAAACTTAGACAATGTTTGAATTTTAGGAATTGTATTAATTTGATGATTCTCTCGATTATTCAGATGTTCATTCATGTGTATTAATTGGTGGGTCCAACGCAAGTGGGTTTCATTGATTATTGAGATAAATTAAAGGCAAGTGGCTAGAGAGAGCGACGGGTCATTCCTGTGTAGTTGAAGCACTCTGCTGGTACGTATAGGTTTATTTCATTCAGCTATCAATGACTATTATGGCATTCTTATCAATAATCAATCTAGACATGTCCATATGGCATTCTTATCAATAATCAATCCATACATGTCCATGGGAATAATATTAGGGTGTTTGGCAAAATTATTATCAGTAGTTTTTAGTATTTTGTTATTAATTTTAGATATAAGTTATAAATTTTTCTAAACGCCTATAATTTCTATTATAGTTTATAACTACTCTTTTTTTTTCCAGTTACAAGGTACTGTATTAAAAAATTCTCACAACTTCTGTTATAAATTAAAATTTATAAGTTACTAGTTTCAACAATAATAAGCACCAATAACTCAAACTCGAGGATAAAGATGAGGTTTTGATCCATCTTACTTCATCAATTTACCAAGAAATTAAAAAAAATTAATTCAAAATTCAAAATTCAAAATGAATAATGCAAATTTGGCTATATATAGTGTGAGCCATACTCTAATAAATCTGATAATTTATTTTAAATTCTATGTAAATTCTTGATTTGTTTTCGGAGTTGATATATAGTATATTACTGGGGTTACTATATTAGAAGTTTTCATTCTCAAGGAGACTTGATCAAATTACTTGTAGCTATGCTTGCAACTAGTAATTAAATTATAAAACATGCACAAATTGTTATGTAAAAATGCGCCTTGAGTGCATGGTTTTACAAACATGAACAAATTGTTATGTAAAAATGCTCTGAATAGTTGTAAATAAATTATAAAAAGATTAATTTTATCTTGTTTAGTAATTTGTTTACATTCACGGTGACAATTTGCCTATGTACATACATGTTTAGCTATTTTTAGAAAAAAGGAGAATAAAATAAAGTTGGAGTGTTTGGATTAATTTTTTATATTGTTTTTTTTTGCTTTTTTACTTTTTATTAAAATATTTAATATATATTTATTTTTTACTTTTAAATTGTAGTGTCTTGGATGTTGGTATATCTCTTTTTGTTTTTGTAAAGAGGGTTGATTTTTTTTAATTGAGGGTGTTGTAATAATTTTAATTTAAAAAAATTAAGGTGTTTGAGATGTGTAAATAATTTTTTTCTTGAATTAAGAGATGAAAAAAAGTAATTAAATTTTTAAGAAACCAAAAAGTACGGATTAAAAACTGACTTTTTGTAAAAAAAATGCTAGCTTTTTTGAAAAACCAAACAGATGCTCAATATATGGAGAATAGATTACAAATCTCTTAGTTTTTATAACTTCTTATCTTCAAACAACTTGCACACATTCTAAAACAACACTTATAGTTATATGAGAGAAACATAAATCTAATCTATTCTTATTTGTGCTAATCGAATTCAAAACTAATTAAATTTGTACAAATTCAAAATTTTCAAAACTCTTAAAAAAGTTAAATTAATGTAACTAAAATTTAATAACATGATAACTAGACTAGATAGTCTATTACAACTCAAATAAAATTAGAGCCAAATTTTTTAACATTTTTTACTTTGGCAAGAATTCATATCCCAAATTAGAAATTCTTCAATAATGAACCAAGGGCATGTTTGGTGTATTTAAAATATGAGCAGAGACTTAAACGGTACTTGAGGATGTTTTCAAATTTTGATTTTGACAAATGATATATTGTTGGAATCGTCTCGACCAGATTAAACTTGTGGTATATTCAAAAATAATTTTTGATCACTTCAAATTCTAGCAAGAGAGCAAAAAACTAATTTTAACTAAAACTCTGATACCATTTATTGTGCAACAAAGCTCAGAATAATCATAAATAAATAGGAATTTCAGCTAAATGTTCAAAAAAATAAATTTTAACGCGCAAGATTTATAAATAAAAATTTTAACACGCAAAATCCAATAGATAAATTTATATGTCTGCTTATTTATGCATAACAGATAAATTTATTTATTTGCATATCAACACAGATAATGTAAACAGATAAATTTATATGTAATCTTTATACGTGATTTCAATAAAATAGATAAATTTATATGTATTGTTTACACGTGCTTTCAATAAAAGATAGATAAATTTATCAGTATTCTTTACATGTGCTTTTAATAAGATAGATAAATTTATTTGTATTCTTTATTTGTGCTTTCAATAAAAGATAGATAAATTTTTTTGTGTTATTCATGCATGTTTTGAAAAAGTATAAATAAATTTATCTATATTTTTTATACGTCATTTTAATAAGACAAATAAATTTATTTATGTTATTTACACGTGCTTTCAATAAAAGACAGATAAATTTATCTGTGTTTGTTATACTTGTTTTGAAAAGACACAGATAAATTTATCTATTTTAGAATATTTTTGTCCTAAAAGGTCATTGCGCGTTAAAAACTTTTATAATAATAAACCTTACTCGTTAAAATTTTTTATACTGGATGAAAAATAGTAAACGACCTATAAATTGAATTGCTCACTAATTTCTCGTAAATTAACCACAAAGAGACAAATTTTATATGTTCAGCAATTTGGCTACGTCCATGGGTAGCAAAATTTATGAAGAAGAGATTCAAATCATTCAACTTTCATATTTTCTTTCTAAAATAATTTACACATACCAGTATTATGAAACTACACCCATATTTATAGTAGAAAAATAGAGACCTAATCTAATTTTACTTGTGTCAATCGAGTTAAAAATTAATTAAACTTATGTAAATTTACGTTTTTTAAAAAAATTTTAAAAGTCAAATTATTGTGACTAAAATTAATTTGGTAACATGATATACTAAAAAGTTTATCTAAATTCAAATAAAATTTAAATCAAAATTTTCAATACAAATAACAACTAGTCACAAAAATGCTAACTTTGACTACAAATTATGTGTAGTAATTAGCATTAAGAGAGAGAGGGAGAGAACCATTAATCATCTATACATTTAACTCTGGCATAAATCATACTAGTAAGATTGTCACGTGCACGAGAAAATAACTTGACTTATTTAAAATGAATATAAATGAAATGAAAATCTGTAGCAGTCATTAAAATAGCAGGCATTTTATAACCACAAAACCAAAGGCAAGCATATAACACACCATATTTAATCATAGCAATTATATTGGTAGCCAGTTTATATAGATTACAAAAATATAGTAAGTAGTTTTTAAGTCATAAGAGATGAAGTAACATTATAAGTACTGTACAAAAGTCTTGAAACTGTGAGAGAGAGAGAGAGAGAGAGAGAGAGAGGTGGGAGGCCTCAAAGGCCAACTCCCTTAGGTCATGGGCCTAGAGTGATCGGCCCAAAAGCGTAATGCTGGGTCGGCTCAATCAGGAGGACGACCTTTAACCTAATCTAATTGTCACCAATTATGACCGAGTTCAACTTGATAGGTCACATTTAATGTAATTTGACCAAAAAGATACAACTATAAATGTGATTAGACTAGATCTTACTCGCTCATCGAGTGAACTAGTGCATTGGGGAAAGCATTTCTTATATGAAGCTCAACTCAAAGAATGGGCCGAGCTAATAATATTTATGGTGATGTAACGACGATCGATTAGCCACCGCCGATAAGACAGTTACAGGTGTAACAGAGCTATTTTTGTAGGGTTGTGTGTCAGAAAAAATCATCATGAGAAGGGAGAGAGAGACATGACATTTGTCACTATAAAAAATGTGATAAACAGGTTAGAGGTATGATTTTTTTTTTGTTTGATTCTGAAGTAAAACTTCCGTCAATTTACTTTTTTCTAGACTTTTATTACCTAAAACACTCTCTAATTTCATTATCGGAGCGGCTTTCGGCGAGTTGCTGTTGGCCAGCTCACGTTTGCTCAATCATATAAGTATTGCTCTATTGGCAGATTTGATCAGACTGAATTTAACCCACCAAACAAATACAATTTGCGGGCTACCCGGTACAAAATCAATTTTTGAGCAGACCTACAAACTGGTTTATGTGCAAAAGATGGTTCAAAATATTTTATAAGCAACTATTCTTTAGCATCATCCAAATGTGTTAAAATACATTTAAACAAAACTGATATTTTTTTGCAAAATATACAATACACAGATTAACCACGAATATTTTTGTCCACCTAACGTTTCTATAGAAAAATGGGGCATTCATAAATATTTGTCATTTACCAATATTTATGTTTGACTATCCATAATATAGGAAGCATGAATCAACATTTCTGATTCTCAAGAACTAAAAATAATGATAAGCAAAAAATAACCAATAAATATCAAGTGATATACCAATATTTAAAACAAAAACCTTTATCAAGTGTTAAAGGAATAATTCAAAGGAAAAGAAATTCACACATTTTTTTTTGAAACATCAAACTAAGCCTCATTGGCCCCATATTGGGACCAATAAGGAATTTTGTTGAGAAAATTTTTTAGAGATACATAAGTCATGAAGATTTAGTGCGGAACCAAACATGTCATAAGAACATAACTAGAAACAACCAACCAAACACATCCCAACTTCATAACCAGAACATACATTTGTTGTCTTCGTTTTCCTTTGTCACGGATTTCTCCTCCTTTGATCTTTATATGCTTCACTGACTGGTTTTCTGCAATCAGTTTCTCTTTTTACTTTCATGCTCTGTGGCGACAACCTATGGATGTTACAATTTCAGTTACAAGCACCTCACTGAAGCTCGGGCTCTCTTCTTCCTTTTCAATTTCAGCTCTCTTACCTCTTTGATCTTGAAGATGATTTGTTCAATCGAAACTCCCTCCACCTCACATTTCATCTTGATGCAGAAAGCCATTCACAATTTTATTAAGTCCATCATTCCATCCCAATCAACCTCGTCTTTCTTGAACATGATTTTATTTTTATCCAGCCAAATTGACCAAATAGTCGAAAAGAATAGAACTTTCCACATGGTTCATTCGAGGTTGTTGAAGGGGTACCTATCCACCAATCTAGTAACCCCTAAAAATAGGTTGAATGACCCATTCTATGCCCCACCATATCAGAATCCCACACCAAGTGATCCATGCAAATTGGTACCCAATCAACAAGTGATCTAGGGTTTCTTCTTCTATTTTGCAGAAACTATATTTGGATTTTAAAGATGCGATAATTCCCTTTTTCAGAAACTGTATTTGAATTTTGCAGAAACTATATTTGGATTTTAAATAGTCGAAAAGAATAGAGCTTTCTACATGGTTTCTTCGAGGTCGTTGAAGGGGTACCTAGCCACCAATCTAGTAACCCATAAAAGTAGGTTGAATGACCCATTCCATGCCCTACCATCTCAGAATCCCCCACCAAGTGATCCATGCAAATTGGCACCCAATCAACGAGTGATCTAGGGTTTCTTCTTCTATTTTGTAGAAATTATATTTGGATTTTAAAGATGCGATAATTCCCTTTTTTAGAAATTATATTTAGATTTTAAATAGTCGAAAAGAATAGAGCTTTCCACATGGTTCTTTCGAGGTCGTTGAAGGAGGTACCTAACCACCAATCTAATAACCCCTAAAGTAGGTTGAATGACCCTTTCCATGCCCCACCATCTCAGAATCCCACACCAAGTGATCCATGCAAGTTGGCACCCAATCAACAAGTGATCTAGGGTTTCTTCTTCTATTGTGCAGAAACTATATTTGGATTTTAAAGATGCGATAATTTCTTTTTTCAGAAACTATATTTGAATTTTAAATAGTCGAAAAGAATAGAGCTTTTCACATGGTTCTTTCGAGGTCGTTGAAGGGGTACCTAATCACCAATCTAGTAACCTCCTAAAAGTAGGTTGAATGACCCATTCCATGCCCCACCATCTCATAATCCCACACCAAGTGATCCATGCAAATTAACACCCAATCAACTAGTGATTTAGGGTTTCTTCTTCTATTTTGTAAAAATTATATTTAGATTTTAAAGATGCGATAATTCCCTTTTTCGCTAGAATCTCCTTGGTCGCAACCCCTCCTAAGGCTGCTTTCCAACCGAAAATTCTACACTTCGGTAGAATTGGATTTTTCCATATCAGCTCTGATTTCTCTAGCAACGATTTCTCCCATTCCTTGTATTGTCTCAGAAATGACCTCGTAGAGAAACCTCCCTTAGTATCCTTAATCCATACTAGCCTATCTACCTTGTCTGTGTGAACCTCCTGGTTTGCCACTAGCGATACAACTGATTTCCACTGTTCTCTCTCCCATACAAATAACTGTCTTTTAAAAGGACTCTCACCGGATTGGCTCCATGCGCTTTGATGGACGGCCACCCCAAAGGCCTCATGTAGTGAGATCCTTTTCTTGACAAAGATATTGTATAAGCGTGGAAAGACTTCGCTCAATGGTTTGTTACCCCACCAGATATCCTCCTAGAAACTTATATGCCTCCCACTTTCAACATTTAAAACATGGTTATTCCTTAGGATCGCGTCTGCTCTTTGGTTGAGTGTTATCCCAATATCAGTAATGGCCTTCCATATAGCTAAGAGTTTGATATTATTCTTCTTCCCTGTAAACCACTCTTTCCTGTTTATCCCATATTTGGAGCAAATCACCAATCTCCATAGAGCATTCCTCTCGGTGCCAAACCTCCACGACCATTTGGATAATAGTGCTAAATTTTTTGCCTACAAAGAGGCAATCCTCAGTCCTCCCTTCTCTTTACTTGTAGTGATTTTATTCTATCCAATTGTATGTAGCTTCTTAACACTCTCCTCCTCCCCCCACAAGAACTTCATTTGAATTCTTTCTAATAACTCCCCCACCTTCCTAGGAACTCTGAACAAAGGTAGGTAGTAACGGGGAAGATTCGAGAGTGTTGATTTGACTAGTGTTAGTCTTTCAAAAAAAGAGAGGTATTTTTTTTCCAATTTTTTGGCTTTTTCTTAAAGGAATCAATAATTGGGTCTCATGTTATTATTCTTATAGGATCTGCCCTTAAGGGAAACCAAGATAGTTAAGAGGTAGCCTTCCATGTTTGCACCCCAATCCTACTGCTATCTCTTTCAATCTAGTGTCTCCAACCCCTATACCAGACAACATGCCTTTATAGAAGTTTACTCTCAGCCGTGAGATTAATCCGAAACACCCGAGAATCCTCTCCATGATGAGTAACTCTTTCTGATCATCCTGGCAGAATAGGATAATATCGTCCGTAAATTGTAAGTGGGTGACTTTAACCCCATTTCTGCCCACTTCTACACCACCTATAAGCCTTGCTTCCTTTGCTCTTTGAAGAAGAATATTGAGCCCTTCAGTTGTGATATCAAATAGAAAAGTTGATATAGGGTCTCCTTGCGTAATTCCCTTCACCATAGGAAAATCTTTAGTCACCCCCCCATTCACTACCACTGACAGTGTAGGAGTTGAAATACATTCTTTAATCTAATTAGTCCATTTCTTGCCGAAGCTCAAATTCCTGAGCATGTCAAGAATGTAGCCCCAATTCAAATTGTTATAAGCCTTGTGAAAATCCAACTTCAATACAAATCCAGATCTTTTTTGTTTTTCCACTAATCCACAATCTCGTTTGGTATTAAAATTCCATCGATTATCTGCCTCCCCCTCACAAAAGCTGACTGCCTTTCGTCAATAATCTCATGCCTTACCTGTTTCAACCTACTAACTAGAGTTTTGGCCAGTATTTTGCATATACAGCTAACCAAGCTTATTGGCCTGTAATCCATAAGATTCTGGGGGTTGCCACATTTGGGGATCAAGGTTAAGAAGGTTGCATTTATCCATTTTGTAAGCTTCCCATTTTGATGAAATTCACTCATAAACTTTATAACGTCACCTTTAATTAGCCCTCAAAATTTCTTTATGAAGTGAAAGTTTAATCCGTCAGGTCTAGGGGCCTTCCCTCCTTCACAGCTTGCAATTACCTTGCATATCTCCTCCTTTTTGAATGACTCCTCCAGCCTGGCAGCCTTCGTGGCCTCTATCTTTCTCACAAACTGTCCTTGTATGGATGGTCTGCTCTTCCTTTCTTCACTGAACAACTTTGAAAAGTAATTGATAATTTCCTTTTTGACCTCCTCCGGCCTGATGATCAAAGTTTCCCCACTCTCAATTTGACTTATATGGTTCCTCAGTTGCTTCTTCTTTGCTGCCAACTGAAAAAATCTTGTATTTGCATCCCCTTCCTTCAGCCACTTAATCCTTGGTTTTTGTCTCCAATCCATTTTCTCCTTCTCCAATTCTGACCACAGATTCCTTTTTAATTCTAGCTTATGCTTTCTCTCAATTTCATCCAGTGGAGCTTGTTCACTGGCACATTCCAGCCTGTCTAATTTAGAGATGATGTTGCTAATCCTTACCTTTGGGTTTTGAAGCTTTGACTTTCTCCAATATTTTATATCCTGCTTGACATCTCTTATCTTTAACATAATCGTGTGCCCAGCCCATCCTTTATGGGAATTCCTGTTCCAAGCTTCTTTCACCACTCTACTCAATGATGGTTGTTTCAGCCATGAATCGGGGAAGCGAAAAGGTTTGGGGCTCCAGTCATGTACTTTAGAGCCCAACATGATAGGATTATGGTCGGATGGATGCCTGGGCAAACCCCATTGCTACCAACCCATCACACCTAGTAGATCCCTTCTAGAAATAAGGAATGTATCCAGTCGACTATGGGTGGCTTGTACTTGCAAATTTGACCAGGAGAACCTTCTTCCGATCATAGGAAGATCCAAAACTTCCATCTCATTGATAAAATCCTCAAATACTTTCATACCCCTTGAAACTCTACCTTCCCCAGTTCTCTCCCCTAACTTTATAATCTCATTAAAATCCCCTCCTAGGCACCACATCTCTGTGCTACCCCTTTTGATTGTTAAAATTTCCTCCCGTATGATCGTTTTCCCAGGTTCATCATTAGGTGCATGGATATTTACAACAACGCAGGGGATGTTCCCTTTTAAAAGCCCTACCATTGCTATAAAGTGAGGGTTGATAATACTCCTCTGTAAAGTGAAGAGTTGCTTCTCCCATATGGTGAGTAAACCTCCAACTGCCCCCTCTACTCTTGCTTCCAGCCACTATATTTCATCACTTCCCCCAAAGGGCTGTTAAATCTCCTTGGGTCCATTCATTTCTCTTTGTTTCTTGCAGTATTAGGATATTGATTCCATGAACTTGAACTATTTTCTTCACCATTCTTCTCTTAGCTAGCTTACCAAGACCTCGGACATCTCAAGTTAAAAGTTTAGGATGCATTAAAAAACTTATGAACACCCAAGAAAAGCCCTACCCATTAGGCACCTTCTCCCCGCTCCCATCTCCATTCTCTCCTCACCCCACTCTCTCAACCCCATTTTAGAGAATGTTTCCACCATCTCCTTTTCTAACCCTTTGTAATTCACCCCTAAGCTTTTTCCCAACTAAATTTCTTGCTCAGCCTCTTTAATAATCTTTCTATTTTGATTGAGGATGTCTCCTGAAGAAATCGAGGGTTGAGGTGTACCTTTAGGTTGAGACCTCTTTCTGTTCCTATGAGGTTTTTTCCCTCTCATTCTCCCCTTTACTAGTAGGGCTAGTTCCAGCATTGATTTTCTTCTTTTCAATTTCTTATTCTGCTCTCTTTTGTTTTCTTTGATATCATTCTCTGTTTACTCTTTATAACTCCTAACTTTAGCTTCTCCTTCATTTTCTGGGTTTGTGATCTGCTCCTCAACCTCAAAAGCAACACGAGGTTCTGTAAGCTTTGCTTCATCCTCCTCTTTATAATTTTTTTTTCCAATATTGTGAAAGACCTTCTAAGTCTAAATCAATTGTGTAATGTGCTTCTTCGTTCGAATTATGCTCCAGATGGGACATGTCCTTACCCTGGTCTACTGGAAGAATACTAGTCACTGTATTATCAGAATTCTGATCAGCTAAAGGAGTTGTAGCCTTTCTCAACTGTCCAGGTAAGTTCTTTTGACCCCAAGCTAATTGAGTGTTAAGTTTGGGGCTTCGTGTTTCAGAGCTTGCCTTTTTGGTGCAACTATTGGCAACATCTGAGCTGGGCTTTAACAGTGTAACCTTTTTCCCAAGGGACTCTATATGTTGTCTTCCTGAGTCTACTAGCTTGTCACTACCATCATATGACTTATCAGAGTTTGACTTCTTACCTATTTTCGTATTGGCCCCTTCAAATTGAGTATCCTCGATAAGAATGTTTAAATCCACGTCATCATCTTCAACCTTCGGATCTCCAAGCTGCCCTAGAAACCCTGGTTTGATGCCACTTTGATCCTGGTGCCTCCTTGTTACCAAGCAACTACTTTGATCTCCATTGCCGCCTTTGATAACAATGTTGGGTTTAATACTTTTACTTTGTGCTATCGGCCATCCCAAAAAAGAAGCTTCTGCCACTCTAACCTCATAAAAAAGGTTCTCCACTTGAACTGAGATCCATTTGTCAATCAGTTTCTTCGCTTATGTTATGATCAACACATTACCTCTCTCCAAGTTCTTTCTTCTTGATGTATCAGGGTTAATATACAAGACTTCCCCAAAAAGCTCACCTATCCAACCCTTCCGTAGGTGCTTATTTCCCTATAGCTCCAATCGTAAAGCACCTCAAACCATGTTTCTAACTAGTCGTGTGCCCCTTCACAGAGAGCCTTCTTCTCGTTTTCTGTCTCAAATTGTACCAATACCTTCCTACCTCCCATTAGGATGTTTGAGATATCATATACCTGCTTTTCTAGTCCTTCACAACTCCCACTTTACACTTTCTTAGCCACTCCTCATCAAGCTCTCCTTTTATATTTGCCTCTGCAGGTTCATCCAAGATTTCCTTCTCCTTCTGTTCTCCTTCCAGAACAACTCTGGCATACATCCTTAAGTCTCTTCTTACTGCTTTGCTAATAGTGTGTGCTTTATTAAACAGTCAATCTTTTTCAATGAATTTGTTTGGGGAAAAAATGATCAAATGAATCAATAGGTGAAGGGTTCACACTCCCATAAGAAATTCACACAGTTAGATGTATAACTTAAAGCCATAATTTAAAAATATAAGTAATAGAAGATTTACTATTTAATTTTAAAATAATACTTACCTTTTATTAATGACTTTTTTTAATTAAGCACATGAACTATATAAACATATCAAAAATTAATTAATTTACATTAGATTATAAAATAGTTATATACATAAATATACAAAAAAGAGTAAAGAGTATCATTTTCAAGATTTGCACGATCGTATTTGAGAGCTATTCGGAGCCTCTATTTGTGCAACCACTTTTAATATTAATAAATATCAACAAATGTAAGTTTAAAATTTAATACAATGTTAACTGATATAATATGTAACACGATATCATCTACATTATAAGGTGGAGTATATTGATGAGATATTTGTTTTATGTGACACTTTCAAGAGGAGTTCAAATTATGTAATTGAATAAATTCTCCTCTATAGATATGTTGCGGGTCAAGTTGAGATCTTATTAATTTGATGTATATATTACGTTAACTTATTCACTTTTTTCCTCTTATATTAAAGATTTCTTCTTTTATAATTATATTCTTCTCTCTTTAGTTATATCTCTTTGTATTTTAAGAAAATCTTCTCCTTTTTGTTATTTTTAATAATTTTTTCTTTTAATTTTTATCCAAATTTAATTTTAAAATTACATTTTTTTTTAAAAGCACTTTTAAACACAACTATTTTGCTAGCACAATACAAATTCGTTGTATTTTAAAACTCTACCCATTGCAAAAATAATTATTGCTTATTTACTTATTTTTATTTTTAGTAAACCATTTTTAACTGTTGATCAAAAAATTTGACCTTTGTGATACATCTCATCGAAATGATTTTAAAAAAAATAAAAATATTTAATCAAAACATAAAAAAATACAAAAATAAATAAAATAATCAAAATTTAACCCAATCATGGCTAATAATTGGTTGATGAGAATTGTATTTTTTGTAATTGCTAGGTACAACCATCTTCAACGGCATCTCGAATGTGGTCGACCTAAGCACTGAAGTGATGTACAGCGACAACCCTGATGTCGATTTCGTCAAGTCCTCAAACTTCTCCTATGCTGTTGTCGTCGTGGGAGAGATGCCTTACGCAGATTTGCACGATCGTATTTGAGAGCTATTCGGAGCCTCTATATTGAAAATTGAAATTTTTGATTTGATAGTGGAAGCTAATTTTTCGGAACCGTTCAATGAATTTATTTAAGAGGCGCGAAGATAGGAAAGGTAATGAAAGTATTTTCGGAACATAATTTCAAAGTGGGACCATACGAAAGATCTTCTAATTTTAAGACTTAATAATAAAAAAAAAACATAAAATGAGACGTAATATCAAATTACCATTTTTTTTACAGTACACTAGAAAAGTCTTATAAAACATCTTTTTCTGTTATTACACAAATTAACAGTTCACGTCATACATATATACATGTAGTACCACCAACTTATGACACCTCATAGCAAAATACCCAACACACACTACAATTGAAATATAAGTTGTTACCAGCATCAGCCTTGATCACCATTGTTCTCATTCTTGGATTTGATCAACGACTCTAAATACATTTGGTTAACATCTCTCCTCAACCAAGTGATATTTGGTTCGATAGTATGGGTGTTAGTCTCCCAAATTAGAGTTTGAGAGTTCAAACCTTACTAAGTGTAAGGTGTGAAAATTGTCGGTGTGTAAATATTTGCAATGTATGGGAATTGTCAGTGTGTAAATATTTGCCACTGATAAAGGTTTTGTAAAAAATTAGCAACCTGATCAATAAATGGAAGATATTGAATTACAAGGTGAGTTACTTGTTCACGGACATAATGATAATCGACCTCAATATGTTTGGTACGGGCATGAAACACTGGATTGGCAGCAAGAGCTAATGCCGATTGATTATCACACCATAAAATTGGTGTATAAAACAGATGAACATGGAGATCTCATACCAACTGTTGAATCCAACAAATTTCAGCTGCAGCAGTAGCAAGAGCAGGGTATTTAGTTTTAGTAGAGGATCTTGGCACAGTTACTTGCTTCTTTGCAGACCAGGAAATTAGATTTGGTCCGAAATAGATACAATGACCAGACACAGATCGTCGATCAACGGCGTTAACAGTCCAGTCAGCATCAGGAAAGCCTTCCAAATCAACAGGTTCCGGCATGAAATAAAGGCCATAGGCAAGGGTACCCTTGAGATATCGAAGAATACATTTAGCAGAAGTAAAGTGAGCATTTGTAAGTTGATGCATGTGTTGACAAGCACAATTAACAGCATAGGCAAGATCTGGTTTTGTTATAGTTAAGTATTGAAGAGCTCCAACAATTTTTCGATAAAAGGGAGATTGAGAAAAAGCTTGAGAAACTGAAGAAGATTTGGCAGTAGACAAGGAAGGTTTTAAAGACATAGGAATGGAACACGGTTTGCAATCCTTTAGGCCTGCCTTTTGAAGAATATCAGTGGCATACTTAGCTTGGAAAAGAAATAAACCAGAAGAAGTAGGTTGAACTGAAATACCTAGGAAATAAGCAATGTTTCCAAGATCCCTCATAGAAAAGGCTCTATGCATGTCAGTAAGAAAGCATTGAATTTGGTTGGGGTTGTTTCCAGTAATTAAGATGTCATCCACATAAATGAGTAGGTAGATGACATAATCATCGGTGGAATACCAGAGAGAGGGTGGAATACCAGACCCGATGGGCCTGTTTTAAGCCATAAATGGCTTTACCCAGTTTGCAAACATAATGAAGTTTAAGAGGGTTAACAAATCCTTGTGGCTGCGACATATATACCTCTTCATGAAGTATACCATGTAAGAATGCATTAGAGACTTCCAATTGCTTAATGGGCCAATGAAATTGAAGGGCTAGGCAAAGCAAAATTCTCACTGTTGGTTATTTTGCAATAGGGTTGAAAGTTTCATGATAATCAATGCCCTCTTTTTGAAGGAATCCTTTTGCTGCTAATCGAGCTTTAAATCTAGCAATGAAACCATCTGCATTTCGTTTGAGCTTAAACATCCATTTGTTTGCAAGAACATGTTGGGCTGAAGAAGGTGGAACCAATGTCCAAGTATTTTGCTGTTGAAGGGCTTTAAACTTTGTTTGCATTGCAGCAAATCACTGAGAAGAATGCATGGCCTCAGTAACTGATGTGGGTTCTGAGACAAGAGGAGAAATTGTAGTATAACAAAGGGGATGTTTGGGTTTATGAATACCAGATTTAGACTTTGTAACCATGTCACGAGTATTATTAGTATGAGTGGGAATGAGAGCATCAGAGGTGGGTAAAGTTGAGGGTAAAGTTGTAGGTGAAGTTGAAGGAGAATGAGTTGGGGAGATAATAGGAGAGTTAAGCTGAGGATTGGACATGGAATTAGAGATTGAAATTGAAGGCTGAGCATTAGAGATAGAGTTGGAAAGTGCATTTAATGGAGAAGTTGAAGATCAGAAGAAAGATTGGACTTTAGAAATGGAGTTGTTATCAGAGGATAACAAGGCAAAAGGGAACATTGACTTGTGAAAATCCACAAGTCGAACTAAATAAACTGAATTTATTTTAGCATTATAGCACCTATAGCCTTTAACGTGAGGATGATAACCAAAAAACACACAAATTGTGGACCTAGGTTCAAGTTTATGAGATGTATAAGGTTTCAAAAAATGAAAAATAACGACAACCAAAGACTTTCATAGAGGCATATATAATCTGGTTTGTGATGAAATAGCCTTTCAATGGGACTTTAATTGTTTAGTTTTGAATTAGGTAATCTGTTTAGTAAGTATGTGGCAGTGGCCAAAGCATCAAACCAAAACTTGGAAGGCATGGAGCTGTGATGAAGTAAGGCTATAGGTGTTTTAACTAAGTGTTGATGCCTTAGTTCAGAAACTCCATTTTGAGAAGGAGTATGAGCGCAGGTTAGTTGATGAATTATACCATTTAGCTTATGGTTGGTAATGGTACATCTTATGGTTGGTAAACTCTCCACTTTTATCACTCCGAAAAATGTTTAGTTTGGTATTAAACTGAGTTTCAACATATGCTTTGAATTTTATGAATTTACTTGCTTTGAATTCTATGAATTTACTAAAAACTTCACTCTTGTAACTCAAATGATACTTCCACAAAAAACTTGAGAGAGAGAGAGAGAGAGAGAGAGAGAGGTAAACGTGCTAGTATGGTAGAAAATAAGGAATATAGAGGTGGCGGTTAGAGTTTAAATTGTTAGAGTTTAAATTTTTTAAATTCAAATTTTAAATATAATAAAAAATAAAAATAAAAAATTTTAAATAGTGATAAATCAGTTATAAAATTTTATCATGATTTATGATATGACTAAAATTAGTAAAATAAATGTGGTAAGACTAAAACTCTTACTAGTTCTTAAAAAAAGACTAATTCTTAAATTTATCTTAGTAAAATTGTATGTGGTAGCTTTTTTTATTAGGATATTGAATATAAAAAAAGACATTTAATAGCATTCCTCCAATTGTTTTATAATGATGTATATATTTTATTAAAATAGTTAATTTTAAAATACTTAATTTACATAATAAAATTTAATAAAATTATACTATTTCTTTAAAATAAATTAAATTATTTAAAATATTTAAAATATTGAAACAATATATTTAATATTAACTATTTTTATTTGCATAGTTTCGAGCTTTTTTATATTTATTTTAAACAGGGTGTGTAATTTGGGCCCAACCCAGGTCCGACAGGGCTTTCGCCAAATATTCAAGTCTGGTTGGGGCTGGGTTTTGTTGTCAAGGAGTCGGCCCAGACCCTAGGGGTAAAGGGCTCGGGCATGGGCTACGGCCTCATATCTCGAGCTAGGCCTCGGGCCCAAGCTTCTGGGCGGGCTTGACTGGGCTTGTGATTTTTTTGGTATTTTTTTATATTTAAATTTACAATACAATAGTAATTTTATATATTAAGTTAAATTAAAAATCATAAACTTAAAATTTATTATATTATATAATTTTGTAATTAATAATTTAATAATTTATATATTATAAACTAACTTATTTTTTATTTATAATAATATATTTTTAAATTTTAAGTTAAACTATAAACTAATTACTAATTGATTATATTATGAAAATATAACTTTGTTATTTGATTAGTTTTTAAACTATAAACTATGAACTTATAAGTTTATAATAAACTTATTAGTTTATAATTTATTTGCGTATTTATTTATTATAAAATTATTATTAATTAATAAGTTTATAATTTTTATTATTATAATTTATTAATTTATTATAACTATAATTTTAACAATTAAATGTAATAAACTTGAACAATTGAAATAATAAAATACTATATAAATTTTATTAATAAAAAATCAAATGTGAATAATTTTATACATTATAAGCGTATTGTACATGTTAAAAAAATAGAAAAATTGCATCACTGTAGTTCAAGTACATCCCAACTAGGTTGACTCATACAAGTCTAACAATTATTTGCATTATTCTTCATGTAAAATATATGAAAAATGAAATGTAAAATTACAAATATAAAGAAAATAACGTTTACATATGTAATAAATAATTTAAAAAATCAGTTTGAGCCTGATATTTCTTCAGGCATTCCAAAGGTGATAGATTCTATATCTGTTTCGAATATTTCTTTCTCGTCCATTTCTTGTACTTCTTCAATGCGTAAATTGTATCCCGTGTAATTATTAATACTTAGATCATCTTCGGAGTGAGTTTGGATCTTATTCGTTCAGGATCTATCTACCTGTACTGAAAGTGACTCCAAAGTAACTATAAAGACAGAAATGACAAATATTTCGCGAACTATCGCGGCTAATACTGGCTACGACACCTCGTGTTGTTTTCAATAATCAAAATTATCAAAATTATCTTCATCTAAATTTTCTACAGCATCAAAATAACGTTGAAGTTCTGTAATAAAAATTCCATGAATCTCATAAAATTGCCTATTTTTTATTATAGACCAATCATCGTTGCGACTTCGAGATGAAATTCTAACCGCAGGTTGTGTTGATTGTGGTGTTATAAGAGTTTTATATTCATCATATAAATATTTAAGTGTTTCATTTATTGGTTCAAATTGGTTTGTATTACCATAAATATTTTTTAAAAAATATTATAAACTAATATTTTTGCTCCTAAGATCTAGTATGCAAATTATTTTAAAAATATATATTATTTTATTATAATATTTATCAAATTTATCTTTCATACTAAATATCATCTGATAATAATTTGGATTGATTAAAA
>JAOTRH010478538.1:0-59833 GCA_034768845.1 Heliamphora exappendiculata
TATATATATATATATATATATATATATATTCAGTTATTCAAAATCCCCCTTCCTGTTTATATGCTGTTATTTTGCATGCATAAAAGGTTTCATTATCTAAAATTTTGTCCTTATGTCGCTTGTTTCAAATATACATTCTTGAAGATATTTTTTTATACTAATAGAAAAGATATTTTTTTTCTGAAAATCTAGATGTATTTTCTATATTAATATGAAATATAATTTATTTTTTAAAAATTTAGGCTTAGTTTCGATACTAATGGAAAATTATTTTTTCAAAGAAAATGGTTATTTTTTATATTAATAGGAAACAAAATTATTTTAAGGATTATTTTCTATATTAATAAATAAAATTATTTTTTAAAATTCAAATTTGTTTTCTATCTTAATAGAAAATTGAATTTTTTTTCTAGAATTCACACATTTTTTTATATACTAATAGAAAATAATTTCTTTTTCAAAATAGTAAAAAAATACTTATTTTTTATATTAATAATTTTTTTTAATTATATTTATTTCTACCTTAGAAGAAAATAAAATCCTTTTGAAGTTTTATTATAGTAAATAAGAAAATGCTTAATTTTTTTATACTAATAGAAAATATTTTTTTATTCAAATATTCTCTTATAATAAATAAAAATACTTATTTTCTATATTAATAGAAGATGAAAAGTTTTTCAAAAATTTCTTAAAATAAATAAAAAAATATTTATTTTATACATTAATAGAAAATAAATTCTTTTTCGACAAGTATTCTTATAATAATAAGAAAATATTTTTTTTTCTTCAATAATCAATCAATTAATGCATTCTTGTATGCTTGCTATTGTGCATGCATACAGACCAAAATTGTATTTTTAATACCAACTACTACTGAACTTATTCTGTCAGAGAATATGTAGGCAGTCTTAATGGGTCCAATCATATTAGTATAAATATATTACATATTAATGCTTTATTTATTGAAAATTTTGAGAATTAATATTCTTTTTAGACATCATAAAAGGATTAGTCTCACCGATTATATTTTAATAGATTTAATCCCGTGAGAATTGAAAATAATAAATTATTCTTAATTTGCTCCTAATTAAGAGGTGAGATTTCTCCGTTTGGTAATCTGAATAATTATTAAAGCACACTAGATGAGAACATATTGATTTGATCCAAAGGATGATCTTTATCATCCAAAATCGTAGTACCCGACTGTTATTGCAAATGGTGGTTTTCAAATTGTGCCAAGTCATAATTTTTTTGTTCTTTCAAGTCAGAGTGATTCCTATAGAATAAGCACTTAGCGATCCTAAAAATCAAGGGATTGTGACATCAAATATTGCAATTTGTATGTTTATTATCACACTGGGTTTTCCTCTGATTGTATCGAAGATGCATTAAGGTTTCAAAGGAGTTGGAAGTTTCGAAATACACAATGTATTTTCATATTTTTGTGAGCCTGGAATAGTTTTGATGTTTGTAATTGTTTAAGAGTGATTTTTAGCACCCAGTTTTATATATCCAGTGGGCCCACACATGAAGTATAGCATAAAGGTTTGTTTTTTGTTTTCGTACTTCCTCAATTAATGGAATACAGCAACCCGAATTTCTATCTTGCGTGAAGAAGATGAGTAAGATTACAAATGATAAATGTATCAATGGATTGGCTAGTTACCGGAGCTAGAGAAGGAGAGAGCGGCGTTGGCGTCAATTAAGGAGTGGCCGACTTCAGTGCCCAAAAATATGGAGTCGACGATGACAACGATGGAAAATAAAGTTGGCAATGGAGTTAGAATTGTGGCAGCTGCGACTTGACATTTTTTAGAAGATTTAAGCAAGATGTTTGAGATAAATTTTTTATTCCCGTTTAGGAAGTGATTTGATTAATAAAATCTTTTGAATATTTAGTTTAAGGATATTTTCAATAAATATTAATGTTGCGAGATTAAATTTATTTTAAAAAATTAGACAAGACCAATCTTTAAATGTCAATTGATAATATGACATATTTCAAAATTTCTCTTCTTTATTCTCTCATCATTATTTTTTAACCATAATATAATTAAATATTGCATATCATGCATATTATTGCATTTGTTTTACCATTTTATTGCCATGTAATTTTTTTTGAAACTACATATTATTCAAATGTTACTTTTCAAAAGCATACAAATAGAAATATTCTATTAAATACTGGGATAAATTGCCAAAATTCTAAGATTATGTCTATAATTTTAGTTAAAAACAATCCAAATGGACAAATGCCAAAATTGATTCCAGATTAAAACTTTTAAATATCGAACAATTAAATATAAAACCAAATAATACTCTCAAAGTTAATTTTAGGATTATACCTTTCGAAATCTGGTTGTAATGATTTTGGTTGCTGCAATAATTTTTAGTCAACAATCTATCGCGATTTTTTACTTCTAGTCAAATTTCCAACACAAGTTTTTTACTAAATTCCCGAATACTAGAATTCGATCGTAGCATGGACTACGTTCTTTGCGTTCTTCAAAATTCGTATTGAATAGGCTTTGATTTTAGAGAATGTGAAAACCCTAGCCACCTAATCACTTGACTGAATAATATAAATTATTGCGTCAGGGTTTATAATTGCATTTAAATAGGTTACAACAGGGACTTGTGGAGTAAATAAGACGTGGTCTCCTAATATAATTATAAAATACTATCTCAACCCAAATGTAATTTTATAAAAATATAAATTATAATTTATTCTATTAAAGAATTATAATTGCACTCTCAGCTGCACATGCTTTGATGGGAGTACGTGGGGGATGCACCAGATATTTATTATTTTTAGAAAAATATTATTTTCTTTTTAAAACAAAGAGTCCAAGGTATCCGAACACCTTTTTTGAAAAAAAAATGGAACCGTCACTTGATTTTTGAGAAAAATTAAAAAAAATAAAAAAGGCTGCGGGTCTTTTAAAAAACGTAACTAGAAAAAAAAAGGATTCATGGACTATGGTACGAAAAGGGAAGGTGTTAGGCACCCATTTTGCCCAACCATAAAGTTAAAGAGAGTTCAAACAAAAGCGGACAACAAAACAAAAATTTAACTACGATCCTAAGATTATGCAACTTGGTTATTATTTCTAGATATGCTACAAATATTGTTTGAGCAAAGTAAGTGAAAAACATGTAAATAAGCGGAAAACGAGCAAGTAAGATTATAAGGGTCATACAATAGTGTTTCTGTCCCTATCATCCTGTAAACAAGTTGTACAGAACATGCAGAAGAGATTTAAACATTATATTTAAGTTACTGGACATGCAAAAAATTCACGGCCGTAGCAACAAATGTCGCGACCGTGACAAAAATAGTCACAAAACAAGCGGCCATAACTAAAATGGGGTTGCCGCGAAGAACAAAATGAAAATCTCACGGTCGTAACAAATAAACATTGCGGCCATGGTTTTTGGGAGGTACAAAAAGGGTATATGCATTGCACGTGGCTTCAAACAAACTCAAATGAATAGGATATGCAAGACAGAGACCATAATCTATTGATTTTAGGCTAGATCTACCATCTTTCATCCTCTACGCAAGTAATAACGCTAAACAGGATATACAGGATATAAAAAATGAATACCAGAGAAGTTAAAACACATTTACATGCTACTGATCTCTTAAAAATTGCACGGTCGTAAAAAAGTGAGATGACGGTCGTGAGAAACATGAGGGAAAAGAAGGCGACCGTAACATTAACATATCCTCAAAACATGTAGATATGAAGGTATGTAAAATATTAAACATACCATTTGGTCTAGACCAGAACTACTATCCATTACCCAACAGAAAGATAGACATAGGTACAAAAAGAGAAAATATTAAGTAGAACAACAAAAGAGTGTACAAACTTGAAATAAACATGTAATAGAAAGGTTTGACAAGGGTTTTAGCACTTCTAGCCCTAAAACAATGTCACGGCCGTAACAAAAAAAATGTTACGGCTGTCCATTTAAAAGGGCCTAAATGTTCTGGCGTATATCCAAATATAACGGCTATCACTGTGGGTTTAACAGAACATACGACCGTGACATAGGAAAGTTACAACCATTATGTTCTAGATCCTCAGTAAATTTATGATGTGTCTAGTGTACTTATGAGCATGAAAACATGATGTAAACAAATGTAAATATACAAAATAAAAGGCTAAGTAGATAATGTTAATGATGAAAACTTGAAGAAATGAATATTTACATTGAAATGAATGGTAAATAAAAAATAAAAACAATGAAAACCTTATCCACGACACCATTGGGGAAGAAGATGAGGGTTTAAGAAGAGTCGTGGTATCCTAAGATTACCTCATATAAATATCCACCTCAAATGGCCTCTTGGTGGTGAGAATACGATACCTTTGATCCAACATGCGTGCTCCAAGAACTCCTCCAAGGCAAGCAAGAACACGAACGAGGCTCAAGAAGTATGGAATGAATGTCGAAATATAGGGTGGGAATGGATTTTGACAGAGTTTTGTTATCCAGGTTGATTCTCTCTTTTCATTTTTGTGCCAAACGTTGCCTATTTATAGGCAAGGTAGGAGACCAAACACCTTCTAGAATGCTACCACATGTCCAAAAAGGGATAACAATGACGACCGTTATCTTTTTGCTTTTGTACAGTACAAGCCGCTATTTTTATGGTAGTGAAAAGGATAGCCGTGACTTTCAAAAGTTACAGCCTGGATAAAAAAGCAACGACCGTGACAAAGAAAGTCACGTCTTTTTTTAGGGTTTTCAAAAAGGTCACAGCCTGGAGAGTAAGGACACGGCTTTCTTTAGGGTTTTTAAAAAGGTGATGACCATGTGGATGGGGATGTCACGGCCTGAAGGATTGTTTAAGATTTTTGGGTTTTGAGCCATATTCGTGTCTTTGCTTGCTTAGGGGTATCCCTAAGTGTGATTCTCAGACTTCGGTTATTGAGGCACACTCGAGATGGGTGCCGAAGATTTGGCTTAATTAAATTGGGGTGTCTATAGTTGCCCTCTTTGACAGAACTTGCAGTAACTCGTGGTATAAGTAAATGTCAAAACTCTAGAGACAAACCGATCGAACAAGCTGCCAATCTTAAGTACAAACAAAACATACAGAAAAGTGTGGTCCAACCCAAATTTTTATCGAGCTTTCTACGTACCCCTATTGTAAGGGAACAGACCAATCGTAATTCGTGGGGGTAATGCATATGATACAAACAGACTAATGACAAGTACAGTGTAATGCAAATAGGTATAATGCAAGAAAGTTTTAAGGTCACAACACGAACCGGGAAAATATCAATCAATTTTAGTTTATGAGATGACCGATGGGGCTGAGAGCAGTTTAAGGTCATGCAGAGGCCGATTAATCAGTTTAGGGTTATGAGGAGGACCAAATTTTCAGGGGATAAGTTTACGGTTATGTCAGGGACCGATTAGTCAGTTTAAGATTATGAGGAGGACCGATTAGGCTAGGGACAATTTTAGGTTGTGTTGAGGACCAACAAGGTAAATGGGGTAACTTTTAGGTCGTGCGAGGACTGACGAGTCAGTTTAAAGTCACAAAGAGGACTAAAGGTTCAAAGTGACATTTTAAGGTCGTGCAAGGACCGACGAATCAGTTTAAGATCGTGAGGAGGATCGAAGGTTCAGAGGGGCATTTTATGGTCGTGCGAGGATTGACGAGTTAGTTTAAGGTCATGAGAAAGACTGAAGGTGCTACGAGTATTTTAAGGTCGTGCGAGGACCAACGAGTCAGTTTAAGATCATGTGAAAGACCGAAGGGGCTCAGTACAGTTTTAGGTCGTACTGAGGACCGACGAGTAAGTTTAAGGTCATGATGAGGACTGAAGGGGCTCAGTATAGTTTTAGGTCATGTCGAGGACCGACGAGGTAAAGAGGGATCTAGATCATGAAGAAGGGCTAAGAGAGCGTTCAATTGTTCAAAGCCCACATGGGGTGGTTCCAAGGTCCAAACAAAGGGAAAGCACAAAACAACAAAGAGGCTGTCACTTTAATATGTCGCGGCTTGTACTATGTTTCCCTAAGGAGATAGCGGCCTGAACATAAAGTTCATGGTCTTGAGAAATGGTTAGGAAAAAGGCATGACCGTGAAAATAAAAGTTGTGGCCTGAGTTAAGTTGTTACGGCCGCTAGGTTTAAATGAGGCGGACCTCACGATCATGAGGTCGATAGCAAAGCATAAGTTCTGAGATCGTTCGAAAAAACCATTCAAGCAAAGTGTATTTTTCTTCATTCCCTCATCTCTCTTGCATCCTCTCACTCTTTCCCTCACTCTTGGCTCTCTCTCTCTCTATCTCGAACTCTCACTTTCTCTCTCAGAAGCTTGTTTATTCTCTCTCTCCTCTCCTTGGTTTTCTCCGCCATGGTTGGAGGTTTTAGGTTCGGCTTCGTGGGCTATGAGGGTGGCGACGCCAGTGGTGTTGGAGGTGATGGTGGTGGTTATGCCGGGGATGGTGCGGCTGGAGACGGTGGTGACGGGGAGGAGAATCTCCTACACGAGGGAGGGGGTGTGTCGGGCATGCCAGAAAATTTTGTCCCTGCCACCTACATTCCTCTTCTTCATCGATTGTGGAAGTTGACCATAAAGAGGTTCATTCTCTCTGATGTCATAGCAGAATGTGAGGTTCTTCTCTAGCGTCGTGAGAATCATCTCTCAGCCCAGAATCTAGAGGAAAGTTGAAAACTTGAATTTGTTGCTTGCTTTTTTGTTTGTTTGGACGTTTGAACTTTTGGTTACTTTGATATTTGATTGAATGGGATCGAGCTTTGAACTTGAATTGAATATTGAATTGTATCAAATTTTTGTATTAAATTGGTTCGGTATTCGGGATTGAAATATTGGATTGGAGTTGAGACTTGGTTTGAAACATTAGACTTAACTAGGTTAGACCTTGGCTTAGATTGGATAAACCTTTGCTCTTGGACAAAACTTTTGGGTTGAATTTTGAACTTGGGTTGAGTGTTGGACTTGGGTTGAAACCGACTTTTGACTTTGAATTAGGTCGCATTAAGTAGGGCTTACTTGAATTGAATTTGAGATTTGAACATAGACTTATTTTGTGTTGAACTTCAAAATTTGGTTAAATTTGAAAACTTTGGACTTTGAACATGTCTTGGGTATGGGTTGACTATGTTGAGTCATGGGTTTGGGATGTATTCGAGCCAAACTTAGGAAAGGAATTTAGATTGATTTGAGATTGAAAGTTGAATTGAACATTAAAAGTTTGAATTTTGAATCAAAATGAATCTTGTGGAAGTTTGGATTTAAGTTGGTGATTTGAACTAAACTAGATTTGAGTGGAGTTCAATTTTAGGTTGAACTTTTGATTTGAGGTTCGATCCTAACGTTTAGAGATTGATTGCAAGAAGTGGATTGTTGGTTTCAAAATGGGGTATTTTAATTTTTTTTTGAACTAATGAGTGAAAATTTGATTTTGAGTCTCGTGTTACTATTGTTTTTATTATTGTTAGTTTGTCTCAATCATTTTGCCACGTACTTTGATTTGATTCCATCATTGTTTCTGTTTGTCTTATTTTTGTTATTTTATTGATTCAATTATTTATTTATTTATTTTTGTTAACTAATTTGTTTGTTTTATTTCGTTTCAGCGGTGGCTTCGCATTCGAGCTTTCGACGAATCCTCCGATGTCCTAGTGTGGTATACGGTGCTCCCATCCCATAGCCGAGAGATCGTTGATCGAGCCGGCTTTGGCAGCTTCATTTCCATGCTGGAGAGGACCAGGAATGACCAGATCACCCTTACAGCTCTGACCAAGAGGTGATGGGACACCACCAACACCTTTCACCTTCCCCCGTTTGAGGTGACCCTTGCCCTTCTTGATTTCTCTCTTATTACCGGGATTCGGGTAGACAGCGACCCGATCCCGTTCCATCCAGATATCTGTCAGAATCCCGAGGCTCTTTTACACTTTCTTGGCCATGTGTCCCCTTTCATCGACAAGGGGAGCATACGATATACGTGGCTAAAGATGACCATCTACCATTTTTTCTGCTCTAAGGTCCACCACTTCGAGTGGGTAGCGCGTGCATTCCTTCTTTATATGTTCGGGATATCCTTATTCTCGAATTTAGAGAACACGGTACACCTCCACTACCATGCTGCCATGGTGGTGGTGGATGAGATCGGCTCCTATGACTGGGGTGGAGTTGCATTGGCCACATTGTACGGATATATGAGCTCAGCCACCTGGACCTCTGATTTGAGCGTCGGTGGGTATTAGCGCATATGGGAGGTATGTCTGCTTTCTCTGCTTTTAGTATTTTTCTTTCCCATTTCCATATCTAATCGTGTGCTTCAACTATACTGATGTTTCTCCTGATTTTCTGTAGCTTTGGGCTTATATGTTCCTAGGCATGCGCTAGATGCCATCAAGGTACGAAGCATGGTGGGAAGGACTTGGGTGATGATCGCCTCTTTCTAGATAGCCTCACTCTTGACCGGGTAAGTTATTCATGCTTCAGTTCATTCCCACTTCTCACTTTCTGCATATACACTGCTTGCTAACATGTTTCCTTTAACTTTCTGATCAGCTGGGACATCTGGATGGGCATAGAGGAGCGAGCTGGTGCCAACTTGATGCAGATCCGTGAGGTCACACGAACTCGTGTCTTGCTTGAGGGGCCATTCTACAGAAAGTGGTACCTCGGTGAACGCGTTGTTTGGTAGTTCTTGGGGTATGATCACTTTCGTATCCCAAGAACACCTCCGGTGGGAATGCCTCAGACCGACAGCCTCCGTACGGCTGAGATTTTTCGAGCCATGGTGGGCCTCGATACTGCCACGCTGATCGAGGGCGAGGAACGTGACTACACGGTCTTTGCCCGAGAGAGGCTCATACCTACCATAGGTGCTCGTGCTGCTGTGCGGGGTCCTTCTCCCGTTACCCCAGGCCCTGTTCATCCCGAGCTCTCCTGAACGGTGGACACTTTTGTGGATGGGGTTCTTCATTAGATCTAGATCCCCGAGCTGGCGGCCTTAGTGATTCTCCTTCCCCTGGCGCTGAGTAGGTACGTCATCCTTCCTTTTGTCCTTGATATTATCACTTGTATTTGACTACGATGATTTGACTGCACTGCTTCCTATATCTGACTGATTCCCATATCTCACTGATCCTGACACCTGATTACATTGACTTGTTTCTTCTCTTGAAAGATGCCCCGGGAGTGTTGTGACTAGTCCCTTCGCCTGATTACCGGTTTGAGGGTGTTGGTCCGCCATTGGAATGCTGCCTTCCGAGCTCATGGCTTGGAGTCCCCTGCTCCTCGGGGTAGCCTTGTTGCGGTATTTTCTACCTTTTACTTTCATTCTAGTGCTCTATCCTTTTTGTACATATTTATCTGCCTTAGTTGATGTGGTCCTTTTTCTTCTTTCAACGTGGGCGCGGTAGAGGACCGAGGACTCGCGGTGATCACACAGCACCTGCTACCCCAGCTGCACCTTCTGCTCGGACTTTTACTTATACTACTGCTTCTTCATCCCTTGCTCAGAGTGCCAGTGTTACATAGATGATCGACCGCTCGGAGAAGGCAGAGAAGACTGGATCGACAACTGGCGAGTCGTCCTAGGGAGGCTATGTGGTTTGGAGGAAGAGGACCCGACAGGAGTGACCATCCTGACCAACTGTTGATTTCCTTCATTTTTCTTCTTTTTCTATTTACAAAGGCCTGCGTGCACGTTCCTTCTTGGGCCTATGTGCTCACTCGGTCAGGATTGTATACTAAAAACAATGAATTTTATTTGGTTTTAGTATTTAATTTAATTTTAATAAAATTATTTTTTTATTTTATGAGAATCTTAATGAGCAATGAATGTAATATTATTTCTTTAATGTTATGCATAAATATTTTTTATTCTGTACAGTATTTAATCTGGTGTGTAGAGTACGGCTTGCACACAAAAGATCATACTATAGATTTTTACAGAATATAAGTTTTTATTCACAGTTTAAATGGAATTAGACAAACCATCAGTACGACTGTAGTACAGAGTTTTTGTAGGTCTGTCTTGATTATGAGGAATAGTTAATAGTGTCGTCTATTATTCCGACTCGCTGTGCTAGTACACTTTGTGTATTGAACATGACCTCATTGGGATAATTAATTTTATATTGATTATATAAATTAATCAATATCTCAAGGTTATTATGGGTGCTTATACTCTTAATTTCGAAATAATTATTATTTGTATATATTTAATATTCGCTATTTTGATTCATTAGATGGTGCGATCTTTTATGGGTCAATAGTCTCAGTGAGTTGGATAACAGTATTAATTATATGGTGAATGTTAATTATTGACAGAATTCATATCCCGATTGTTCGGGATTAACGATACTATCTTAAGGAAGCTTATAAGTTTTAACTGGGCTAAACTCTGTAGGTGGATTTAATTATTCGACAGTCAAAAAAAAATTAAGCGAAAGAACTTAAGAAATTTTAAAAATGCTGATTAAATTAAATTGTCATTAATTAAATTTAATTTTCGGGTATCGAGAATCTTAACGTGGGGAGATGAGTTAAGCATTTAATAACAGGAGTTTAATGCAATTGGTCTTGAGATTATGGCTAGAAGTGCAGTTACAGTTTCCTAGTGGTATGAACTGTAATTTAGTATTTTATAAAAATTGCAGAAATCGCTACAAGATTTTCATAATTACAGAAATCGTTAAGAGATTTGAATATTTACAGAAACCACTGGAAGGGTATCTGGGTCACACTAAAAGTCTATGTCATAATTACTCCACAGGCCTCTACTATAGCCTATAAATATGCGGGTGGGCTGAACCAAATTTATAAGTTGTCTTTCAAAACTAAGATTGTTCAGGTTTTATCGGTACCAATTCATGAAGGATCGTAACCCACACTACGTTTAGGAATCACATTGAAAATACAGTAAAAGGTCTGTTTGGAGCTTTAACTCAGAGAATCAAAGTTCGTAGTTGAGGAAACGATCGAAAAGTATTCTTCTAAATTAACTATGGTGGCACGGATTTTATTTTGATCATTCGACATAAAAAAAAATTATCTAGAGCCTATTTCGAAAATTGCCCATCCAATTTTTTTTTTCTTCGTAAAATTGTATACAAATCAATGATTTTGATAGCTTGCCTCCAACAATTGGTATTAGTCATTTTGATTATGTTTATGGTTAATCGAGGGGCATATAGATCTAGAACTGTGCTAACTTTATTTTGCAGGTATTCTAATTCTCGTTTTATGATCGTTATTATTTTTATATTTGATTAAATGTGTGAATGATTATTATTTATTTTAATCACGAGAGTTGATCGTGATAATTTAAGCTTTTTTAGTTCGAATGTGCGCCTTTGGGATATAGATTTTTGATGTAAAGGTTTTTATTATTATTTTTAGATATTATAGAATATTTAAGAAAATAGATTTGAGTGTCTAAGAATATAAAGAATGGGCCGCGGTACAATCGATGGTTCTAGCGGTGGTTTCGAGCGTTACGAGCCACGGATCGCAATGATTTTTGCACGCTTTTGAAAAATGTTTTTTCGATAAATTTTTGCAAATTTTGTGTATTAAAAATAACAGCAAAACATGTCAAAAAATGCAGCAGAAGAGAGGCAGCAAAATAGTCCACCGGCGGTGACTTTGGTTGGCGGCTCGGGGGCCGTTTTTTGATCGATTTTGCGAATTTTTTGGAAATTTTTTTTGCAGTTTTTTAGATACAAAATAACAGTAAAATAGGCTGAAAAAATAGTCCAAAAACATAGTAAAAACCTGGACAAAAACAAGTCAAAATTGGCGGCGCAAGACGACGGCGGGCAGCGGCGGTTCAGGGGCTATTTGGGGCCCTTTTTTGATGCTTTTCGGGTTTGTTTTCGAGGTATTTTTTCCAGCAATATACATCATCATATCAGTGCTAAAAATAGTAGGAAATCAGAGACGAAAGAAGCATAAAACGAGGAAAAAAGCGGCGACAAAGGCAGCGCTGGGCGGTGCGGTGCAGCGACTTCTCAAGCCATCGAAGCCTATTTTTCAGGCTATTTTTTACGAGGTTTTTTTTATAAAAAATAGTATTTTGTAAGCTAAGTTTCAAAAAAAAAATGGAGACGAAAACGAAGCTCTGATAAGACCAAAACGGCCTTGAGAAGTTGGCAGCAATTAGGGGCAGCGCCGCAGCAGTGAGGTGGTGGTTCGACAGTCATCGAAAGCTATTTTTCTCGTTATTTTTGAATTGGGATTTTTTTACAAAAAATAGTATATTTTTTTATCTACGTTTTAGAAAAAGCCTCAGGAGGAGATCGAAAAAAGCCTCGGAAAGATGAAGGTGCCGTGCTACCGGCGGCACCGACGGGTGGCCTGCGATGGTGGCTATTTAAGGTAGCTGTGGGACTTTTTTCTGATATGTTTTAATCATTAAGTGTTTTATATCTATAACACTACGAATGAATTAATCCTTGTTCGATTCTGACAAGAATAAGTAGATTTTTGCAACCATTGAAAGACTGAAAACTTATCTGATTACAGGAATTTAAAACTCGACAGAGTTTCACCTCAATCATAAAATCGGGCGACATTTATCTTGTTTATTTATTTATATTAATTGCGTATATAATAAATATTGGTTTTATCTTTTCTATTTAATTTAAGTAATTCGAAAAAATTATGTTTTAATTAATATTTTGTAAAGAAAAATAAAATTAAGTTTTTTTTAATTAAAAGTTTTTTAATTAAATGAAATTATTTTAGATATTTTATTTTTTAGAAAATAACACGTTTAAGATGATTTTTAAATAAATCAAATATCTTGAAAAAATATTAAAATCAATTTCAAAATTTTGAATTAATTAAATAAAAAAGATTTAATTGTAATAAATTGTTATTTTTTTTTAAAAAAATATAATAAATCGTACTTGAATGCCTTTATTCAATACCTTAGCTGTAAAGTAAAGAAAAACTTGTACATTCAATTTTTCTACACATTAAAATATGGAAAAGATGGTTTGAAAACAAAAACTTAAAATCTTTCGAATCGTGCAATTTTTCAAAATTGAGAATTTATTTTAATTAAACAGTTTTTATAACCCTCAAAAATATTTTAAAAAATTAAGTTGGGGGAGAGAATTTATTCACAGATAAATCTCGTGGTCTCCATTACTAGTTCATGGGTGATGTAATTAATTCTGCGTGTTGGCAGTAAAGCCTTTATTCCTATCGGACAGAATTAATTGCGGTATCGCTAATACAAAACTCCTTTAGAGATAATTTTAGATAATTATTTGTGTGGATTACTTCTTCATCTGAAGGGTTTAGTGTGAAATAATTTATTCGAGATTAGATGGTGGTTAGCACTTAGTTATAAATAATAGTATCATATCTATCTGAGTCACTGCTATTATTTACTGAACCGAAATTATGTCAGCTATTTAATTTTACTTAACACGGTCTGCTACCTAGATAGTAAAATTAATAAAAATTGGCCCATCTAGACAAACGATGGATAGTAGACATCCTCCCATTGAGGCATACTATTTACAGGGGTACCAAGCTGCTAGGGAATTTTATTTTAAATTATTTTTTTTAAATGGTAGAGAGAACTAATTTAAAATAAAATTTAAAATTTTTGCTCGTCATAATTTATGATTTCTAATTATGTGATTCTCAAGATTAAAATGATTTTCAATTCACTTGCGATTATACTCAAAGAAAATAAACTAATAAGACCAAATTATGTAGACTAGAAAAGGAATATGGATATAGCTTTAACTGTCAAAGGTATTCTTAAGATACCAGAAAATGTGTTTATTTCTGAAAAGGGTTCTTCCTCTAGGTTGAAAGGCAAGAAGAAAAAAAGGTTCAGAAACAGTGTGACACGATTTCCAAGGTAGTGAACCACAAATTTATGTGAAAAAACCAAAAGATAGATGCTTTCACAGCAACCCGACACAGCACTGGAAAAAGCAATATTCAGTTTATCTCAGCAAATTGAACAATTAGGGTAATTTTTGTTCACTAATTATGGAAACATACTTAGCGGTGTTATCTACTGGTACCTAGTGTGTAAATGCGGGAGTCACTAATCATGCATGCTGTGATGTTGGGATTTAGAGGTTATTTTGAAAAATATTCAAAAATAAGAAATTCAAAAAAATATTTAGAAAATTTTTTTAACACCTTGAAAACTAAAATTTAAAAATTTTTTTTGTTGAAAATAGAGTCGCCACTTAGTTTTTGAGAAAAACTAAGAAAAACAAAAATAGCTTACTGATCTTGAAAACTTTAATCAGAGAAAAGGGTTCGGGGGTTAAGGTACGAATGAGAAAATGTGTTAGGCACCCTATTCATCCAACCATAAGATTGGCCTTTACTAATCATCATTGGTTCTTTAGTAAAATTTCTCAAATGCATACACATAAAGAAAATGTGGACAAAGAGAGAATATTCAAAATCAAGTATAAAAAATACATAAAATATATACGTAACACTCCAAAATAAATAAGTGTCAAAAGAAAAGTCCTAAATTTTATGGCATGCAATTTCTAACTAAAAAGGATGCATTGAATACATTCACATGCGATTTCACAAAAATAAGCTAGCTATCATGATTTGCCTAAAAGAATAAAATATACTAAAAGATGCTAAAATTACCTAAACATAAATTTGCTACAAAAATATGCTAAACTATTCTAAACATGCATTTAAAGAAAATAACCAAAACATGTATAAACATATATTAGATAAGCATTTAATACTAAATGTAAATATGCATAAAAATTCTATATTAAAAGAAAACTTACTAATACAGAAAATAAATGTTATATAAAAAAAGAAAGAGAAATTACCTTTAAAGGTGAAAATTAGCTTAAATAAATTTTTTAATGATTTTTGGGTTTAATAAAGAAAAAGAAAGATAGGATGAGATAAAATGTTAAGAAAAGAAAATAAAACCTTAAAAGAAAAAAAATAAAGTTTTAAAAGAAAAATAGGTACCAACATTAAAGAAAAAGAATACTAAAGTTAGTAAAGAGAAGATTAAAAGAAAAAAAAAACAGGACATTATAAGAGAATTTAAAACTAGTGATAGAAGAGAAAAAAAAATAAAATGTTAGCAAAAGTAACTACATTAATCATTAAAAGAAAAGAAAAAGATAGAAAATAAGAGTTAAAAAGAAAATAAAATAAAATGGAGTATTAAACTAGTGTTACAAAAAAATAAAATAAAATGCTATTAGAAAGAAAATTAAACTAACTATAGGAAAAGAAAAAAAAAAGAATGCTAGAACATTAAATTAGTATAAAAGAAAAGAAAAAAGAGAAAAAATAAAATACTAGAATTAAATGAGTATAACCATTTTAATGTAAGTGTTTTGAATTACAACAATATCGACATTGTTTTGTCGTATCGTTTAATTATATTAGTACTAATTTAATGCATATATTAAAAAAGACGACAATGTGCATAGTGTGAATGGGTGAATTAAGCAACGGATTAAAAGATTAAACTAAATGAAAGCAATTAAATAAGCACAAGATGAACTATGTAAATAAGAAAGAGTATTTGAGCTGAAATTAAATGTAACTCGATCACCCCAAAAGAGAGAGAATAGGGCTAGAAGGACCGGGGATCCAAATAAGGTACCTGAGTTATGGAATCCTCAAGTCGGGAATGTGCTCCAATGGGCAAATCCTTGGGTGATGATCCAAGCAAGACTTCGATGTCGGTTGGAGGTTCGTCAGGGTTTCAGCGTCGGGGCTCGGGATCGCTCAGTATATCGGTAGAGTCTCTCTCACGTAAAATTAGTATTGAAAATGTATGCTGGGGTACGGTATTTATGGAATTCTTCAACCAATGAGATGTTGCCACGTTTTGGGACACGTTAGACCATTTGAAGTTGGCGGTTGCCATATTGAAAGATGGCGGTCGCCATGTTTTTGGAAGGTTCCTCAAAGTTCTATGGCGGTTGCCACAATGAGAGTTGGCGGTCGCCATGAAAAAAGGTAGCGATCGCCACTTTGGGCTAGGGTTTCTACAAAGTTCTATGGCGGGCGCCATGATGAGAGTTGGCGATCGCCTTACTTGGGCAGCAAGTTTCGATGGTTCGTTAAAATTTCATTGGTTTGAAGGTTTCGGGTTCAAATACCGAGCTTGGATCACTTTCCGAGGATCGTACGGAGGCACTAATCCACCTATTTTCATCATCGGATTTGCCTACGATTAGGCGGGGTTAAATTGGGGTGTCTACAGTTGCCCCTCTTTGATAGAACTTGTGAAGAAGGTTATATCAAAGACCCAGAGACAACAACCATTTGATCGAGCCATCAATCTTAGGCCACAAGCATACAAGTATGCATATGATGTTGGTCGTACTCGAATTTTATTGAGTTGTCTACGTACCCCTTTGCTAGGGATCAGACCAAAACGTAGTTCATGAGGTAAAATGCAAAAATATAATGATAAGAAACATGATGTGAATGCTAACATGAATAAATGCTAACATGACGTAGACATAATGCAAATATAATGCAAGAAAGTTCTGATGCCATAACACAGATCGAGAAAAAGATCATTCAGTTTTAGGTCATGAAAGGACCAATGAGTTAGTTTTAAGGTCATGAGTAGGATCGACGAATCAGTTTAAGGTCATGAGAAAGATCGACGAGTCAGTTTACGGTCATGAGGAGGACCGAGTCAGTTTAGGATCATGAGAAGAACTAATGAATCAGTTTAAGGTCATGAGAAGGACCGACGAGTCAGTTTAGGGTCATGAGGAGGATCGATGAATCAGTTTAAGGTCACGAGAAGGACCGACGAGTCAGTTTAGTGTCGTAAAGAGGACTGACGAGTCAGTTTATGATCATAAGGAGGACCGAGTCAATTTAGGGTCATGAGAAGGACCGACGAGTCAGTTTATGGTCATGAGAAAGACCGACGAGTCAGTTTAGGGTCATGAGGAGGACCGACGAGTCAGTTTATGGTCGAGTCAGTTTAGGGTCATGAGAAAGATCGACGAGTCAGTTTAGGGTCATGAGGAGGACCGACGAGTCAGTTTAGGGTCATGAGGAAGACCGACGGGTTAGTTTAGGGTCATGAGGAGGACCGAGCCAGTTTAGAGTCATGAGAAGGACCGACGAGTCAGTTTATAGCCATAAGAAGGACCGACGAGTCAGTTTAGGGTCATGAGAAAGACCGAGTCAGTTCATGGACATGAGGAGGACCGAGTCAGTTTAGGGTCATGAGAAGGACCGATGAGTCAGTTTAAGGTCATGAGGAGGACCGATGAGTCAGTTTAGGATAATGAGAAGGACCGACGAGTCAGTTTGAGGAAAACCTGATGGGTTGAGGACTACATTCTAGATGCCGAATGACTCTATTTATTCCCCGATGCTAAGTTGCCCGATAAATTTAAAATTCCCGAAATGTAGAAGTTTAACAGGATTGAGAATGCGAGGATCCATTTGAGAATGTATGTGAAAACTTTGTCACCAATTGGTATCAGTGATTAGTTAAAAGCCCAGCTTTTTTAGCGGTCTTTATTAGGAGCCACTTAGAAATGGTTTCTGTCTTTAGTTACTGCAAAGACAAGGACATGGGAGGACATTGCTACCGTATTTGTCAATTAGTACAACTACGACATCCAGCTCGATATCACTACCCGAGAACTCGAGACAACCTGACAGAAGGCCAAAGAATCTTTTGTCGAGTTCTTGACCCGATGGAGGGCTAGGGCAACCAAAATGGCAAGTTGACCTACCGAGAAGGAGCAAGTAAGAATGGTGGTGAAAAACTTGCAGCCATAATTCTGAAAGTATCTGATCACACAACCATTGATGACATTTGAGCAGGTTTTTGATGCTGGGGTACAGATAGAGGATGCTCTGTAGTCTGGGGATATTAAAAAGGGAGAACCGAGTCAACGAATAGTTCAAAAGTCATACGTCAATAACAAGAGCAATGCTGCCAATGCCATAAGTCGAAGTTATGAAGTGAACTTGTTAAATTCTAACCCGAATCAGGCAATCCCATCTGTTCAGTCGGTAGTCGAAAATTTATCCCAAAATCAAAAGAGAACCTTCACACAACTCATTGTTCCTTTGACATCCATCCTAAGCCATCTGATTGAGAGGGGTCTCTTAAAACCTCTGGAGCCGACCCTGCCTCCAAATCCTTTGCCACCCTAGTACAATCCTACCCAGTACCGTGCCTTTCATTAGGGGCACAGACATCTGACTAACAACTGCATGTGGTTTCAACATGAGATCTAAGATTTAATTGACAATAAAGTGAGCTCTCCTCCCACCGCTGTACAGAAACCAACATTACTACTAACCCTATTTTGAATCATGCCAATTAGTAGAATATGAACGCTATTGAGGAAGGATCAGAAAGTTATGATCCCACCAAGTTCATAGTTTCTATAACAGAACATAAATCAATTGCAGATTTTTCATCCAGGTAGGAGGTGTTGTGGATTGATGACTTTATTCATGAATTGATTGGTGACTATTATTTCAACTTGTCGATTTTTATTGTCCATGAAGAGGAAATCCCTCTCCCTACCGATGATGAGGAAGATGAAGAAGTCAAACGCCAATGGAAAGATTTGGCCCGCCTCGAGACATTAGATGATTTGGAATAGGCCAAAATCAACACCAAGTGGCATGTCCTAACTGTCCCGAGCAATCATATAGCCTGGCACCGAGGGGCAGCTTGGTATGGGGAAGCCATTCTGAGTTTTGAAGCGGAAGAAATAGGAAAAACTGTATTAGAATTAGGAGAGTCCTCTAAGGAGACATATAGAGAATCTTCAAAAAAAAAGACGTTGATAGTGAGAACAAGCAGAAAGAGAGTCTGCTAGTTAGTACTAAAGCCAATAAGAAGAAGGGACAGAAAGAGAAAAATGCTCCCCAAGTGAATTTGTTGGGAATCACAAGTCCTGTGTTTGATCCTTCCATGTACATTGTTCCTCTCCATGAATCAAAATCGTGGACATATTTACCAGAGGGACCTATCTTATGTTCTATCGAGTGGGATTATCAAGAGAAAACGAAATTTGGGAGTTGAAAGAGGTCGAGTAAGAATTCACATATATAGAATATGATAAAGTAGAAGATGTACCAAAATGGCACCCGATAGTCGAAGAACCATGTGACCATGGAGGCCCATGGGAACCTTGGGGCCCTTCCCCATCATAGGGTTACGAAGACTCGTTGGATGAAGTCTTGCTGCCACAACTTCTTGAGCTGGAAGTCAAAATTAGTGAAGATACCAATTAGTTTTCGCAGAACATAATGGTAATTGAGGAAGATTTTTGGAAAAATGAATGAGGCAATGAGGAGAATGCTAACACAGACAACTTCTAGACCTTTTAAGAGAAAGGATGCCTAGTAGCCGAGATTCGGGAGGTGGTTGACCAGCTTGAAGGACTATGGGAGCTCGAAGAGCAGATAGAATATCTGATAAGGAGTGGGAGACATTTTAAACCAACATAGTTATAGAAAGGGCAACCAAGTAAGGGCACAGAGGAACCAAAGAAGCAGGAAAAAAGAGTAGAAAGACAGAATAGTGAAGAGAAAGATGTAATTATGAAACAGCTTAAGGAGACACAAGCAAATGTAAGCATTTGGGAGTTGCTTGTGGCATCCCACAAGCACTGACAGGGCCATCTTAAAAGCCTTAAACAGTGTGGACATATCAATTGATGTCTTTCTGGACCAATTAGTTGGAATGCTTATACCCGAGAAACAGTCTAGTGTTATTGCCTTCAGTGATAGGGATTTTCTAGCAGAAAGGCCATCCCACAATAAACCGTTACATCTAACCATCAATTGTATAGGAAAATGGGTATCGATTATTTTGGTTAACAACGGTTCTATCCTTAACGTATGCCCGCTTCTAACTGCTTATTGCCTAAGATTGAAGACGCATGACATCAAGTCGAGTGCATAGGGGGTACGAGCATATGATAACACGCGAAGAGATGTCTTGGGATTGGTGACTTTTGCTGTAACAGTGGAAGCTTTGAAAAGTGAAATAGAGTTTCATGTCTTTGATGTGACAACATCATTCAATCTGTCATTGGGAAGGCCATAGCTACACGACCCATTGATAAGAGCCGTTCTGTCTACCCTCCACCAAAAGGTAAAACTGATCAAATATGGAGTAACTATCACTATATTGGGAGAAACTAGCTTGCCAAACCCACTTAGCGATGTTACCCCACTTCTTGAGATCCAACACGGGGAGGAAGATTTTTGGTTAAACGGGTTTGATTTTTACGAAATCAAGGCTGTACAAGATTCTTTGTTAAACGGGTTTGATTTTACGAAATCCAAGGGTCATAGCCATGATAAAGAAAATGTCATACTTTTCAAGCATGGGATTAGGTAAGCATCTGCAAGAAATTTCGAAGCCGATCCCCGTGAATCACAATCACCATGGATACGGACTAGAATACTAGCCAGAACAGGAAAAAGCAAGCATGGAGAAGTATGGACCAACGCTGAATGGCCGTTTCACCAAAGAAGGAGACGATTTCCCTTATTATGGGTTCCCCGAACCATGGATAGAAGAGAAGACCAACAAGAAATCACCAGGATTGGAGATCATTTTCAGCCATCAGCTATCCAATAGTGATGAAGAGGCCGAGATTTGGCAGATAGGTTTCATCGAAAAGATGTAGACAGATTGGGTAGATCTTTGTGAGAAATGAGATCTAGGGTCTTTCTTCAATGAAGAGATGGCTCAGGTGCGTATACGCAATGATGACGAAGATGAGGACATGCTGATGATGGAAGCTGAGTGCCTGCAGATCACACCTCACTTATCATGAATACAACTAAAATGAAAAAGAGTCAGTCTATTGAGTCTTTTATTATACATGATGTAACAAATGGGTTAGAGTCTGTTGAATCTGTCTTTACCGAGTTGGTTAACGTTGAGTCTGTCGAGAATGCATCTATTGGCATCCCGCGCCCTTTCTGTTTTGAGTCTCAGGATGTAACCTCTTTTGAAATCAATGAAATAAAATCAAACTTTGCTTACTTTGCTATGTCTCAAATATTTTACCTTGATTCCAAATATTTTAACGAATTCGAGGAGGATATCTCCCAAAAATTAAAATTTTTAATCGAAAAGAAAGAAGAAATGTGAGCTAAGCCTATAATTGAAGAAACTGTTTCAATAAATCTTAATAATAAAAATAATCCATAAATGGTTCAAGTGAGTTCTACACTATGTTTAGAGGAATGTGAACAACTAACCTTTTTATTAAAGGAATTCAAAAATATTTTTGCATGGTCCTACGAAGATATACCTGGCATACACCCCGATATTGTACAATAGTAAATCCCTTTGTACCCCGATGCTAAATCCGTCAAGATGACCGAATGTGAACAGCGGTATACGCTCTTGGAGAAGACTTGCTAGGTGCTAATCTGGGCATCTAGAAAGTTACACCATTACATGTTAGCATACTGTGTTGTTCCAATCTCAATGATGGATCCGCTCAAATACCTCTTTGAAAAGCCAACATTGAGAGGAAAATTGGCTCGATGGTTGCTGATGCTAACCGAGTTTGATTTGTAGCATGTCATGATGAAATCAGTAAAAGAGAGAGCCGTTGCAGAATTCTTAACCAACCACTCTATCAGCGAAGAAGAAGTGCATGAATTTGAGTTTCTTAATGAGCAGGTGCTGAAGATTGAGAAGGATCTGTGGACCCTCTATTTCAATGGAGCCTCAAACCAATACGGTTACGGGATATGGATACTTCTTATCATCCCTGATGAGTCTCATATCCCTTTGGCTTTTAAGTTGAATTTTGAGGTCACTAACAATCAGTTCGAGTACGAAGCTTGCTTAGCCAGATTAAAAACCGCCTTGAAACCAGGGGCAAGAAAGTTAGAAGTCATAGGAGACTCAGCTTGATCGTAGCCCAAGCAAAGTGAGAGTGAAAGGTTGAAGAAGAAAAACTGGTCCAGTATCACCGAGAGCTCGAGCTAATAATTCTCTGTTTTGAAAGCGTGGTATTCATTCATGTTCCGAGATTACAGAATAAGTTCGTCGATGCCTTGGCCACTCTAGCATTGATGATAGACATACTCTCGGGATAAGGATGAGGCCTTTGAAAGTTTAACAAAAGGATGTACCTGCGATCAGCAACATCGCTATTACCCAAGCAGCTAATAACGGGTTACCAGGGTATCACGACATTTAAAATTTCATCAAGAGGGGATAATATCCAAGCCGAGCTAGTAAAAAGGATCAGAGATCTATCAGGAGACTTGCTGCACAGTTCGTAATCTGTGGAAAAATACTATATAAAAGAGGATATCTAAAAGTCAATAAGCTTTGTTTCGACACTAAAGAGGGATGCGAGGTGATAAGAGAAATTCATAAAGGAGTTTGCAGATCTCACATAAGAGGAATGATGCTCGCTAAAAAGATCTTGCGTCAAGAATATTTTTGGATGATCATGGAAACAGATTGCCATCAGTTTATCCAGAGGTGCCGAAACTACCAGATCAACGCAAACCTCATGCACGTACAGCCATGTTAGCTATATGACATGACCTCACCCTAGCCGTTCTCAGTTTGGAAAATCGACGTCATAGGGAAGACTATGCCCATGGCATCGAATGGACACATGTTTATTCTCGTGACAATTGATTATTTCACAAAATGGGTCAAAGCTGCCTCTTATTCAGTCTTGAAAGCCTCCAAAGTAGCTAGGTTCATCAAGAACAATCTCATATGTCGGTATGGAGTCCCACATGAGATAATTTTCGACAACGGTTTCCACTTTCAAGGAGAAGTTTTAAACCTCTTGGAAGAGTATCAGATTGTCAGCCATAAATCTTTGTCGTACAGACTGCAAACCAATGGAGCTATGGAAGCCGCAAATAAGAATGTGAAGAAGATCCAACATAAAACAATAAAAGGAATCAAGGATTAGCCGAAATAGTTATCATTTGCGCTTGGGGATACCAAACGTCTATTAGAACTTTCACTAGAGTAACGCCTTATGCCTTAGTCTACGGGATGGAAGCAGTTCTGCCCATAGAATTTGAGGTTCCGTCTCTAAGAGTAATGGTTGAAAGCAATATTCTCGAGTCAGAATGGCAGAGGGATAGATTCGAAGAGTTACTCATTTTTGAAGAAAGGAGGCTTAGGGCTCCATTCCATGTTCAAGTATATCAGAGAAGGATAGCTTGAGCATTTAATAAGAATGTTAAGTTTTGAAACTTTAAGGAATGTGACTTAGTCCTTAAAGAGATCAGAGCTCCTTTTTTTTATCCAAAGGGCAAGTTCTAGCCTAATTGGGCTGGATCCTATCTCATCAAGACCTTGATGTCAGGAGGTGCCACCATCCTTATGGATTTGGATGAAAATATTTTCTCCACACCTATCAATTCAGACCAGCTTAAAAGATTCTACCCCTGAGAAAAAGTCCGAAAAAAGAAAGCATCAATACTCGAGTGTAACATGTGCCTCGAACTACGTTATGGCTTGATTCTCATCCTTCGAGGTATGTAGCCAACTTTTGTCAGAAGTTCGGCCCAAATCTTTGTTCAAAATTATTCCTTTTTGTAACCATGTTTCAAATAGCAGATCAATGCAGAAGCTTATTTTAAAATTTTCTAATAACATGATTATGTTTAAAATGCCATCGCAAACCTAAAGCAGAGAAACTTTGATTAATAAGTTTTACCGATACAGTTTTCAAAAAATATAAGAGAGGCTCGCAAGTCCTCATCCTAAGAAATTAAAAGGGAAACAAGCAAAATATTAAAGTACAGCAAAGCAAGATAAAGTCCTCATTCTCTTTGCATCCCCTTCTTGTCATGACCCATTTTTAGATATGGCGTCCGTGACCGGCCAGTGAATCAAAATCCACCAAAGTGTTATTTCTTTCTTTATTTTTCGTTCTTTATTTTGAATTTGGCCGACTGAGTTTTTTTCTTTTTATTAGCAAATTCATTTGAAGTCATCTCAACTTTGAAATAGATAAAAATTACTCATTAAAAAGAAATCATAAGCAATCCCAGTAATTCATTTCAAAACCCCCAGAACTTCTAACGGTACGTTCAATATTTAAATATTATAACTAGATACAGGAATAGAAATGCTGCATTTAAATAACTTGAAATAAAATTATGAATAAATTAAACTATCTTTTTCCTGCTATCGGTTCCTCTATGCATTCAAGTATCACCTAAAAAATTTTCAACATTCATTAGCACAGCTAGTGTGAATTAAATGATATCTGAACTATTAATTATTACACAATGTTAGAATGATATATATCAAATAGTTAGCCAAAATTCGGTAAAGAGTGACCACATATTTTATACGGTAGATATATCGATCCTTATAGCTACTTGGCCGTGGCCACCACCCTTATTGTCTCGTTCGTTGGTACGCTCATCGTCCCCCAGCGGTCAGAATGCCATTTTACCCATCATTCTTTCATGCATCATTTTCATTCATTTTTATTTTCATCTTTTATTTTCATTTTTTAACAATGTGGCATATCAAACATTCACGTGAAATAAAAACTAGTTTAGATATCAGAGACTCACCTGTTTTAACTGAATTTATTCGGTCTATTTGTCTTAAAATATTCAAATCTAGACAATAACACATAAAGAAATAATAAATTAGCTAGGGTTTAAAAGCTATTTCTTTTTATTATTGTATTTTTATTATGTATTTTGTAAATTCTAATAATATGGTAAATTCTAATAATACGGTTATTGTATTATTATCCATTTATAATAATAATTATAAAATTATTTGTTATTATTTTTATAATACTTAT
This sequence comes from Heliamphora exappendiculata, assembly GCA_034768845.1. Lineage (NCBI taxonomy): Eukaryota > Viridiplantae > Streptophyta > Magnoliopsida > Ericales > Sarraceniaceae > Heliamphora > Heliamphora exappendiculata. Next base: position 24,832 of record JAOTRH010478538.1, read on the forward strand.
TATTCAAAAAAATTATTTGGTAATAACATAAATCTTATTATCGTATAAAATATAATTCTCTATAATTATTATTGTCAGAATCGATCATCAATTAAATAACTTAAGATTAAAATAGTAAGTGAATTTTAATATTTTTCATTAATAATTTTCTAAAATTAATATATATAATGAAAATATGGATTACCTCAATTTCATCTTTAATTTAAAAATATAAGAATATATTATTTTTTTCATCATATATGTAAATATAACAATATAGATCAGAAGAATTATCTTATTTTTATAATATAATATTTTTAAAGAATACAGTATTATTTTCTTAAAATATTTATTTATAAATAGTATATATACAATATAATAATAACATATAATTTAAAGATTATTCTATTTTATAATTGTTTTTAATTCTATATTTATTTATTTATATTAAATCTCTCTTAATCAATAGCATATTAAAATATTCTTATCCAAATCTAGATTTTAAAAGATATATCAAAAATACTTTTAACCTACTTAAATTTCTAATTCTTGTTTATATTTACATTCTTGAATATTTAAGCTTTAATAGTTGATATTTATAAAAGCTAATTAAAAAAATAATATTAATTTTAGTAAGCTTACTTGAATTAACTTTTGTTTCTAAATAATTTTTTGTTTCATTCTTTTATAAAATATTTTGTTTTAAAGTAATTAAAAAATCTCAAAAGAAATGTCAAGCAACCAAACAAAGCATATACCATACAGTGGCCTTAGGTAAGCATCCCAAGGAATTCACGGCTGCACAGTCGCAACAGTGCTATTGGTTGGATGGTTTCAAAGCTTGGTTTTTCGGTCAAATTTTGTTGTCTCCGTTTGTGTAATTCGTACATCAGTTTTGATCGCCGTTTGTGACTACGCAAAGGAAGCCATGAGGTGAATCTAACCTAACTTACAATGGTCAAAATAGAGGTCGGAGGTGATGGATGTGGTGGTCCAAAGTTAGCTTGAAAAATTATTTTTTTTTTACAAAAACTCTCAAAACAATAATTTTGCTGTTTAGGTTTGTCGGAGCAGTTTACTGGCGATCGAAGCAATTCACTAGCGGCGGTAAGGCGTCAAAAGAGTAGTGGTCACTAGTGCCAGTGGGTGGTGACCGTGAACAGTGGTGACGGTGTACGACATAACTTGGTGGTGGGTGTATCATTATAGTGATGGTTATTGGTGGTTCTGGTGGTCGGCAATGGTGTGTGGTGGTTCTGGTTGTTGGGAGAAATATAACGCAACACAAGATATGCTCGGTAGTCTAGAAAATATATGTTTATTATCATTCAACGATTATAATAAACTGAATTGACAGACAATAAAATTGCAGAAAATTACATGAACATAATATACAAATTGAGTCCTGCAAACGTAGTTTTCTTAAGAATGATTCACCGCCTACCAAGGGTGTTGTAGGTATCTCTACTGGCGTCACTCTCTCAGGATAAAACGGTTGACCCGAACATTGGAACACCATCAAAGATCGGCTACTCGAACGCACCTCATCTGTATTTCTCTTTCTTACAACTTGTAATTATAATCTGGTCTCTCTCTCTCTTTCTCATCTCCCTGTATTATGTTTCTCCTCACTTATCTTTGTTCTGTGTATATACAGAATACTAAAGGAATTTTTATATAGAATTTCCTTCATGGAGGGTTACACCAAAATTCATGAGGGAATTCATGAGGGAAATGGAAATCAATATGGGGAATCAATTGGTATTAATTCTAGAATTCAATTGCCAATTGAATGACCAATTCAATTACCAATCAATTCTAGAATAAAGGCCAGAAATCAATGTAGAAAATGGACAATTGAATTCACACTATTTCCAACACTGGTGATGGTGGTTGGTGGCTCAGATGGTGGTGGTAGTCACCACCAAGAGAGAGAAAGAGAGAGAGAGAGAGAGAGAGACTTATGAACCGATAGAGAGAGAGAGAGAGGGAGAGAGTTAAGGTGGTGGCCGGCGGTCGGCGAGGCGGCGAGGTGGCGATGGGCTCACCGGCGACGCTGGTGAGCGAGGGTAGCGGCAATTGGCCAACGACGTGGAACGGTGAGGCGTCGGCGTCGGGGTTGGGTGCCTGCGTCTCTTCCTTCCTTTCTTTTTTCTTATCTTATTTCCTTACTTTCTAAATCTAATAACCTGTGGCAATACTAAAGCAATCTAAACTTGATATATGTCCATATATATACACTGATTTAGGCTCCACCATTTTAGGCTCCCACCGTTTTAGGCACCCAGTTAAGGAAATTTTAATCCATTTTAGGTAATGCTCCGCTGGTTACAAGAAATTCCCTTTAATAAATTTGTGTTATTATATATATATATATATATTTGGGATATCACACTTCCTATCTTGCCATGCGCTCTATATCTGCAGCAAAGCCTTGTAACTCGCAAATAACCTGCTGTCAAAATCTCATCCAACCGGTATCCTCAGTCGAGAAGACCAAGCCCGTTGATACTGACCCAGGAAAGGAGTCCGGTGAGGGTGACTATATAAATGGCACACAAAAGTCTCAGACAGATTTGGGTACGCCCGAACTGGCAAAGAATGAGATAAGGATGATAGAAGGTGGCTAGCTTCAACCCGACCAACAGGATCCCCGAATGGCCTACAGTCGCAGTAGTCATGAAAGATATCTTCAACCAAGGACATAGCTAGAAAATGTCCTCCCCGGTCAAAGAACTCAGGTAATCCCGCAAAGTAGCCTTGGTGGAGCATAATCGATAAACCCAGCGATGAATGAAGGACTCACACTATAATTGTCTAATATGGACTTTTCCAACAAATTCACCTTCTCCACTAGTTAAACCTGAGAGGAACAAATAAAAAGGAGAGTTAAGTGGAAAAATATGAGAAAACACATAGAGAAAGGAGAGCTAAGTGAAAAAATCTAAGAAAACACAGAAAAAGGAAAGCTGAGTGGAAAACCCCGAGAAAAATATAGAAAAATGAGAGTTGAGAGACTGCCTGAGCCAGGAGAGCACTACCGGCAAAATAAGGGACACCTCCACTGTGGACTGCATTAAGACCCAGCAACATCTCAGTAAGAACCAACGGGATAGGATCTCGGTCCTCGTAGATCTGATGAGCTACATCTACCAAGGATGAGCTAACCCGCCCATCTGAAGGTCCCAAGGCGAAGCGAGCTAAAAGACAGATGCAAAGAGCATGCTTGCGCTGAAGCTGAAAAGAGAAGTCTCCAAAAGACCCTTGAGGCCCAAAATGGCCCACAATCCGAGCTACATTGAGAAATCTATCGTGGGTAATAATAGAAGCCTCGCGCCTCGAGTAACCACAGAGCTGCATCAACCTGTCTCTGGGACTCGAGAAAGACATAGGAACTATGACCTCTTCTCAGCCCGAGATCTCCAGAATGGCTGAAAAATTCTCCACAGTTAAACATAACTCCTTAGCACCAAAATGGAATACACAAAACTCAAGATCCCACAGCTGAGCTACTCCCCTCAGAAGATGCTAGTCAACCCTCAGGGATCGCAGAGAAAACAGCGCATCTAGACCAAAGTTGAGAAAGTTCTAGCGCTCAACAGGGGAAAAGTCGCTCATCCAAGCCAATAAAAAGTTGTTGTAAGAGTGGGCCTTGAATGATACAAGGAGGACACAAGATATCCAGAGCAGTGGGGTCTAGAATAGTTTCTCTTTTTTATAGATCCAGAAATGGGAGAACCCACAGAATCTGCTCCATGTTTCGCGCCAAAACACTGTACTACAGCCGTCACCTTTTTCTTATGGTCGTTTCTTTGAAACATAATGGCCCTCATATTTTATTTCCAAACCTTATGGCCACGATATCCAAACTCCAAGTTGTGAACTTCTCTCCAACAAAGTCCAGGCCGTCATATCCAAACCAAACGGTTGTCATATTCTTTCTCACGGCCACTAACTTTTTTATGCATAAATTTTGGTAGCATGTCCCTATTTTGCCAATATGCCCCAAATTGTAGTTATATACCTGTTAGCAACTCGCAACAAAAAAAGCAGTTTGTATGGTAAGATCACAACTCATGAGTACAACATCATGCATAATACATTTCTAAGTGTTCAAAAGTAATAAAAATCATGCGCATCTAAGATAATTCAAAATGTAATCCAAGGGGCATGAATGCCCAACCCATTGAAAGTAAAGTAATATATTTGTGTCACGGCACGCAGGCCAAGAGATGAAGCAAAGGCACAGAGACTTGTCCATAGTATCTGTGCAATATGTCCCCAGCAGTATCAATGTGTGTGACAAGGCAAGTGTATTAGTGTATCAGCATGTATCTGTGCAATGGTGAATCAGAGGTAGTGTACCAGTGTAATAAACCAAGAATAAAGTATCAGAATGTGATGAGTGTGTTGGAGGGAAGCTGCCAAGATCATTGATTTGAATACGATTTTACGAAAAATAAAAATTGGACGGGCAATTTCCAAAATAGGCTTCAGATAAATTTTTTTTGATGTCGAACGATCAAAATAAAACTCATGCCACCACAGTTAATTTAGATGAATCCCTTTCGGTCGTTTCTTCAAAGATAACACCCCCCATATTGCTTCTGATGAGCAAGATATCATCTACATAGAGTACTAAAAAGATTACCATGCTTCCGTTACGCTTCTTGTACACATAGGACTAATTTGGACTTTGATCAAAACTATTAGACTTTATTGCTTGATCAAATTGAGTATTCTAAGATCTCGATGTCTGCTTAAATCTATAAATTGATCTCTTAAGCTTGCACAACATGTACTCCTAGCCCTTTGTTATGAAACCGTTTGGCTGTACCATATAAATACACTTGTCAAAACTTCAATTAAGAAAGGTTGTCTTGACATCCATTTGCCAAATTTCATAATCGAAATGAACCGCAATGGATAAGAGAATCCGGATAGAATTAAGCATGGCTACCAGCGGAAATATTTTCTCATAATCGATCACTTCTTTCTGAGTAAACCCTTTTACAACAAGGCCAACTTTGAAGGTTTTAACCTTTTCATCTACTCTTCTCTTTCTCTTATAGATCCACTTACATCCGATGAATTTTATCCATTCAGGTGCTTCTACAAGTTTTCAGACCTAATTAGAATACATAGATTCTATCTCTGAATTCACAACCTTTTGTCAAAAATTTGCATCTTTGTCTTAGAGTACTTCATTGTAGTTACAGGGTTCGGTATCTAATTTTATTGAGATCTTGTCGAAAAGCTCTCCCAAGAACTTATACCAATCGGATTGATGAATAACCCTCCCACTACGATGAGACACTACCTGCGTCTGTCTACTAACAATAACACGCTGTGCAGAATCTGAACCTTATGCACCATTACCCACATGCTCGTCAGACATGTTAATGGTAGCACCCATATCAAGATTTGTACCTATCCCGATAATCCCCCTACTACGACGAGACAATGGGATATCAGTGACTTGTAGTTCCTCTTCTGTTCTACTAGTATTCCTCTCAGTTCTTTTAGAACAATTTTACTTTTAGGCATGTGGTCCATAATATAATCCCCTTTCAAGAATCGAGTATTGGTGCTAATAATGACCTTTTAATCCTTAGGAATACAAGATAAACCACCTTTCGTTTTCTTGAAATACTCGACAAATAAATAGACTTTTGTCCTCGATTCTAACTTACTCACATTTTCTTTTAGCATATGTACTAGACACCCCTAAATCTAAATATGTCTCAGACTAGGCTTACGCCCAGTCTAAAATTTTGTGGGAGTAGAAGATATTGACTTAGAATGTACCAAATTTAGAATATAAGCTGTTCTCTCTAATGCGAGTCCCCAAAATAAATCGTGTAATTTCGAATAACTCATCATCAACCTTTTCATCTCCATAAGAGTCATATTCTTTCTTTCTGCTACACATTTTGTTGCAGAGTGTTCGGTGCAACCAACTGGGATATAATTTCTTTTGACGACAAGTAGTCCTTAAACTCTCCAAAAAGGTACTCCCCACCACGGTCAGATCGTAGTGATTTGATATTTTTACCAAGACGCTTCTCTGCCTCCGCCTTGAATTCTTTGATTTTCTTAAAGTATCTAGACTTACGGTGCATTAGATAAATATATCCATACCTTAAATAGTCGTCAATGAAACTAATGAAGTACTCAAGGCCACCTCTCGCTTGGATAGTCATAGGACCACACACATCATAGTGAACTAGTTCTAACGGTTCTTTAGCTCTATAACCTTTGGCCAAAAATGGTCTCTTGGTCATCTTACCCTCTAAGCAGGATTCACATACTGAAAGTGTCTATATTTTTAATGAATTCAAAGGTTCATCTTCTACCAGTCTATTAGTTATAGGCAATCCAAGAGGAGGGGTGAATTGGATCTTAAAAAATTAATAACAATTTTTTAAAAAAATTTGAAAATCTTTTAATATAGAAAATAAATATAGTAAAATAATCAGGGATAAAAGTAATGCAAATATTAAAAAGGTTGGGGATAGAGAGATTGAGCCAAACATCGAGGATTATAGTGGTTCGGCTTCTTTCTAAGTCTACGTTCACTCCTCAAGATTTTTCTTGAGTATTTTTACCATATAAAATGCTTCACATATGCATTATAAGACTTTTCTTGAGCTAATCGAATATTTACGGACACATTCAAATGCCTATCATAGCTTCAAGAAGATCCTATGAAAATAATCTCTTGTTTTCTTCTAATCTCTCTTGAACTCTTCTTTGATGAGATTTACTCACCCACTCAAAGGATAAATGGTGACTCACCATTGAATACAATAAATGGAGTAAATAATGAGAAACACTCACTCTCTTTATAGAAATTAATTTACAATAAATGAGAAGGTAAAGAGAGATGAGGAACAAGAGCTGGAGCTTTAGTAATAATTGAGAGCTTGAGAATATTGAGATTGATTCAAGCAATAGAATAGTGATTGTAAGTCTTTAGAGAGATTAAATGCTAAGGAGTTACTCATTATATAAACTCTCGTGCATTCATGATCGTTGGAGGTAGGTGAGGGCATTAAATGTTAAAAATTCAACCGTTGAAGTCTGCCGCGAATTTGAATTTGCATCGCAGGTGTCGATACAAAGCCTTTGGTGTCAACACAAAATGTCTAGGGCATGGATCTTCAAGTGATTTGGTCGACCCAAATCTTCTAAGGTGTCGACACAAATTCTGCAATCTTCCTTACCAATACAACGACGTCGACACTTTTGGATCTGGTGTCGACTCATTTAAAATTCAGCATTCGAGACATGGCCATTTGTGTTGAGTCATATTACCTTTGGTGTCGACATTAAATTCTACAGGAAGCCTCGGGATATTTGTGTCGACTCATTTTGTATTTTTGTCGACTCAAAATTTTGAATACCAAAAGTGAGAAACCACTTTTGTGTCAACACAAATTTAATTTGTGTCGATTTATTTTGAGTTCTGAGAGCTTTGGCTCTTTTGTGTTGACACAAAACTTATTTGTGGCGATACTAATTCTTAATACTTGAAAGTAACTTCAACAACCAATTAGGGCGTCAACTCATTTGTTCAAAGGCCACACACTTGATATGCTTCAAGTATTCTTTGCTTCTAAAGTGCTTGACTTAATTTTCAATTGGGGTCAACACATAATATTTTTTTTAAGAATACTTAAGTATTCTAATCCTTTTGAGAGATAATTCATTTCTTTTAGCTAAAGGTGTCAACTCAATTGTTCAAGATATGTTAACACTTTCTTTTTGGAAAATATAAATATTATCCATTTAAAACCATTTATTCTTAGAAAATAAATTTATAAAAAATATTAAAATCAATATAAAAAGCCATTGGGCTAACAATCTCCCTTTTTTGATGATTACAGCCATTTAACATTTTTTAAAAAATATTTAAAAAGATTTTTCAACAAGAGTTCTCCCTTTATCGATATGCCTTAAGCAGAATATGCAAACGTAAAAGTTAGGTATTCAATCAACAGAGTAATATACACTTTGAAGATGATTTGTAATATCAACTTTACAAAAACATTTGTGCATTACAAAAATTATGTGGAAAGTGATTTTTCAAAAAATCAACAGTCAAACGTAGACATATGAACACGGATATACACAAACATATATACAAGTATAAGCATTCATCCAAACCATTTAAACAAACCATTCAACCAAAAAAATGTATATTAAACTTTTACATCTTCACCTTCCATAACCAAAATACTACTGAATGTTTGAATGTTTGTAAATGTTTTCTTCTTTTCTCCCATTCACTTACTACCTTTACCTTCTCCCCTTTGTAATCGGCAAAAAAAAAAATCATTGGTCATCCATGAAGCGTTTGAACTGCTTCTTTGCTTCAACATTTTCTTTGCTTGCAGATGCTTGTTCCTTGAAAGCTTGAGCTCTTTCATCCTTAGCTTCAGCCTCAGCCATTGCCTCAAATCTGGCTGCCATTGCGAGGTCAGCTTCAAGCTTTAGATGAGCTACATTTTCTTCTTTGGTCTCCTTTAGCTTGAACTATTTGCTCCAAGCTTTACGGAGCCATTGAAAGTGCTCTTCAATTTTCTAAGAATTTGCATGGGCGATAGTGATAATGCCCTGATCATATTCCTTTCGGACTTGGTGCAGGATTGCCTTATTGCAAGTTACAATAGAGACAATGTTATCATTCATAGTTTTGCATAGGGCTCTCCTGGCATCCATTACGTTTTCAACGTCTCTCCGAAGGCTACGGTTAGTTTTATTGACATACTTGACTTTGTCGGATAAGGAGAAAATAGTTTGATTGAGATCAAAAAGGTCTTGATCGACTTTAGCTTGATATGAAGACAAGGAAAAGGACAAAACTTGAATTAAAGAAATAACTTTGGATAGATCAACAGAAACAGGAGCAGAAGAAGAAGTAGGCGGAGCATAGGGAGTATGAACAAATGTGGCAGAAGGAGGAGTATGAGAAGGACCAAGAGGGTCTAGCCTAGCAGATGGTGCAACAGGCGAGTCAAGATCGATGCAAATAGGAGAACACGGGGTGTGGATTGAGCGCGTGAAACAGATGGTGTTCCTCGTCTAGTGGTCCAGACTCCATCAACTTTTGAAATTTGCATATGCTTCAAAGTTAAAGCACCATACAAATCATGTTTCGAAAAAGTAACCATCTTTTCTGCTGATAAGTCAATGCCAAAATGGCGAAAAACTCTGGTCAAGTGCATGGCATGAGACAGGGAGGAATTAGACTTACTGTGAAAGTGCAACATGTTAGAGATAAACAAAAAGCCTAAATCTAGATTGTTCTGTTCAAGAATACACCACATAATAAAAATATGCATGTATGCAATATCTCTAAATTTTTTCATCTGCGGTAGAAAAATGTGATTCACCATTTGATGCAATATGCGCATCTCTAGTTTGAGTGAGTTAGTCTCTAAGGGCTTAGCAGGGTTGATATCGTCATTCTCAAAAATATTTCTCACGGCATCAAAAAAATAAAATCTTTTAAGGTCAAGGGGTTTTTTGTTGCAGGGAACATAAATCTCTTCTTTTGGAATACTGAGAATTTCATTTAAGGTAGATGGGGTTAAATGAATATCAACACCATTCACGCAAGTGGTGATGGTGGTGATCCGAATCAGTGAAATGTGAGTGTGTGCATAGAAAGATTTCACAAGAGTGGGATAATGAGGTTATTGAATTTGCAAAAGTCTCTCCCACTCGAGGCTAAAAAAGAGATCTTTGAATCTCATTTCTATATAGTCGAAAAAGAAAAAATCTATACTACGTCCGGGTACGACTTTGTGATTAACAAAGGAAGCAAAATATAGTTGACGGTTCTTAGAGGTTTTAAAATTGATTACCTCGGCCATTGCAACTGTTAGGGTTGGTATACTGAAAACTATATTTTTAGTATGTAATTTTATTTTAATAAAATTAATTTTTTATTTTATGAGAATTTTTATGAGCAATTTATGTATATTATTTCTTTGATATGCATGGATGTTCGATATTTTGTATAGTTTTAATCTGGTGTGTAGAGTATGTCTTGCTCACAGAAGACCAGATTTTAGGTTATTACAGAATATAAGTTTTATATTCATAGTTTATATGAAAATGGATATACCATCGGTACGACTGTGGCACAGAATTTTAGTAGGCCTGTCTTGATTACGGGGAACAGATAATTGCGTCGTCTATTATTTCGACTTTCTGTGCCAGTATACTTTGTGTGTATTGAACGGGACATTTTGGGTAATTAATTTTGTACTGATTATATAAATTAATTCACAGCACAAGGTTATTATGAATAGTGCTTATCTTCTTAATCTTGAAAGAATTATTGATTTGGATATATTTAATATTCGTTATTTTGATTCATTAGAGGGTGCGATCTTATATGGGTCTATAGTTTCGGCGAGTTAGATAGCGGTATTATTTATATGAAAAATGTTAATTATTGACAGAATTCACGTCCCGATAGATCGAGATTGACAATACCATCTTAAGGATGCTTATGAGTTTTGACCGGACCAAACCTTACAGGTGGATTTAATTATCCGGTGGTTAAATAAGTTAAGCGAAAAGACTTAAGAAATATCAAGATGTCAATTAAATTAAATTGTCAGCAATTAAATTTAATTGGTAAGTATTGAGAATCTTAACGTTGGGAGAAATGGTAAGTATTAATAACAGGAGCTCAATGTAAGAAGATCTTGAGATTATGAGTCAGAGTGCAATTACAGTTCTGTAGTGGTTTGAACTTTAATTCAGTATTTTATGAAAATTACAGAAATCGCTGCTTGTCTTTTTATAATTGCAGAAACCTCTAATAGGTGTCTGTGTTCCACTGGAAGTCTAACTCATAATTACTCTCCAGGTCCATGCTGTAGTCCTATATATATGCGGGTAGGCTGAACCATTTTTTAATGATTTTAATATCATTATTATTGATATTATTTTTGTCTTTCAAGACTTAAAAATATCAGAGTTCTACCGGTACGAGTTCTCGGAGGATCGTAGCTCACACTACGTTCGAGGATCGCATAAGAGAATACGGTAGAAGATGTGACATAAGCTTCAACTCGAAATCAAATCGTAGTTGAAGAATAGATCGACAAAAATGTATTCTTCTAAATTAATTTTGGTTGCACGGGTTTATTTTTTATCGTTCGATGTCAAAATTTTTATCTGGAGCCCGTTTTGGTGTTTGCCAGTCCAATTAATTTTTATCGATAATCGTTTTGTTTTTTGTTTATGGTTATCGGGGTCGGGTAGTTTTAGAACTGTGCTAATTTTGTTTTGCAGGCGTTCTAAATCTCGATTTTATTATCATCGTTTATTTTCATGTTTAATTGAATGCGTTGATGATGATTTAATTTAATTATTTAATCACGGAAGTTGACCGTGATAGATTAATTAATTTTTAGATCGAATATGAGCCTACATGACATAGGGATCAATGTAAAAATTTCATGTTCTTTAAGGTTTTTTTTTCTAGTTTATTAGAAAGAAAAATAAGAACTGGTATGGAAAAAATGGTGGTGGTTGGCGACGGCAACCAGCGGTGGTTTCGGTGGTTTTTTCTGCGAATAATTTTTTTTTATTGTTTTGTAATATTTTTTTTCTTAAAGATTTTTTCTAGATAATTATAATAAAAAAAGGGGAAGAAAAGAAGTGGCAGCAGCACCAAACGCTACCTTGGACAGCGGCGCAACACAAAGTGCCAAAACAGTTGCGCTGGCGCCAAACACCAATAGCACAACAGTGCACCAATCCAAACGCAGCTTTGTGCTGCAGCGCTTTTCCCAACGCAGCAAGCGGTGCAAAAATTTCCATAGTGCAGCAGTTTTGCAAGCGGTGCAGCAATTTCGCAAACCACAGTGCAGCAGTTTTGCAAGCGACGCACACCACAGTGCAACAGTTTTGCAAGCGCTGCATCTTTTTCCGAAACAGTAGTAGGCGTAAAAGTAGTGGTTTGGACATATTTTTTTCCATAAAATCAGTGTTTCGGCAGTTTCCTAACCCAATACAAACAGCCGCTGTTTCCAGCAAGCGCCAAACATGGCGCAAAAGGGCAGTTTTTTCATTTCCAAACACAAAAGCTGCTGCAATCCCAGGAGGTTTCTTCGGCTTTAAAAGGTTGTTTGATTGGCTTCAGATTCCCAAACCAAACAGGAATTCTAATGCAACCGAAAAAGTTAGAATTATACAATAACTGAAAAATAGAAAGTTTAACGGAAGACTAAAACTCTTTAGAGTATTAATTAGATCATAAAATCAGGATATTTTTTATTTATCTTGTATTTAATTTATTTTTATATATTTTAACTGCGTGGATGATAAATATTGATTTTATTTATCCTGTTAATTTAATTAATTCGAATATTCGGTTTTAATTAAAATATTTTATAATAAAAAATAAAATTAAGTTTTTTTAATTAATTAATTTTAATTAAATAGAAAAATTTTAGATATTTTATTTTATTTTTTTATAAAATATCATGTTTAAAGATGATGATTTTTAAATCGAATATCTTGGAAAAACGTGAGAATTAATTTTGAATTTTGAATTAATTAAATAAATAAATATTTAATCAAAATAAATTATTATTTTTTAAAAAATGTGAAACAAAAAATAAAATAAATAAATACATTTAATCACTACCTTAGCTGAAAAATAAAAGAAAAATTATGCATTTATTAAATTTTATTTGTTACGTATTTAAACATAAAAGAATGGTTAGATAAATTAGAATATTTGGAATCGTGTACACGGAAAGATATTTGATTCTTTCAGATCGTGTGACTTTTGAAATTAATAAATTTATTTTAATAAATTTATTTTAATTAAATCCTGAGTATTGACAGTAAGGCATTTCTCCCAAACGGACAGATTAATTGCGGTATCGTTAGTACAAACCTCTTTTAGGGATAATTCTAGATAATTGTTAGTGTGGATCACTTCTCCATATGAAGAGTTCATTGCGAAGTGATTGATTTGGGATTAGGTGATGGTTAACACTTACCTGTATATAATAGTATCATCTCCATCTGAGTCACTGCTATTATATACTGGACCGAAACTATGTCAGTTATTTAATTTTACTTAGCATAGTTAGTTGTCTAGATAGTAAAATTTAAAAGAATTGGCATGTCTGGTCTTATGAAGATAGTAGACGGACACCCATTGTGGCATGCTATTCCCAGGTTATTAGGCTGTTGGCGATTTATTTTTAAAATGGTATAAGGAATCAAATTAAAATGAATTCAAAAAAATTTTCATCATAATTAACGGTTTTTTAATTATGTGATTCTCAAAATTAAAATAGATTTCAACCCACTCGCTTTAATACTCGAAGAAAATAAACTTACGAGACCAAATTTTGTTGACTGAAAATGTAACTTGGATATAGCTGTAACTACAAATGGTATTCCTTCAATACCATAAAATGTATTTGTTTCTGAAAAAGATTCTTTCTCTAGGCCAAAAGGTATGAAGAAGAAAAAGGTTCGAAAACAGGGTGACACGATTTCCAGGGTAGTTATGTTAGGGTTAGTATACTAAAAATCATATTTTTAGTATTTAATTTTATGTTAATAAAATTAATTTTGTATTTTATGAGAATTTTTATGAGCAATGCATGTGTATCATTTCATTGATATGCATAGATGTGTAATATTCTATACAGTATTTAATTTAGTGTGTAGCGTACGGCTTACACACAGAAAATCAAATTTTAGGTTCTTACAGAATATAAGTTTTATGTTCACAATCTAAATAGAAATAGACATACCATCGGTACGACTGCGGTACAGAGTTTTAGTAAGCCTGTCTTGGTTACGGGCAACAGATAATTGCGTCGTCTATTCTTCCGACTCTATGTGCTAGTATATTTTGTGTATATTAAACGAGACATTTGGAATAATTAATTTAGTACTGACTACTAACTATATAATTTAATTCACACCCCAAGATTATTATGAATAGCGCTTATCCTCTTAATCCTAAAATAATTATTGATTTGCATATATTTAATATTAGTTATTTTAATTCATTAGAGGGTACGATCTTATATGAGTCTATATTCTCAGTGAGTTGGATAGCGGTATTATTTATATAAAAAATATTAACTATTGACGGAATTCACATCCCGAATGATCGGGATTGATGATACCCCCTTAAGGATACTTATAAGTTTTGACCGGGTCAAACCCTGCTGATGGATTTAATTATTCGGCGGTCAAATAAGTTAAGCGGAATGGCTCAAGAAATATCAAGATGCCGATTAAATTAAATTGTCAGTAATTAAATTTAATTGGTAGGTATCGAAAATCTTAACGTGGGGAGAAATGATAAGTATTTAATAACATGAGCTCAATGTAAGAAAGTCCTGAGATTATGAGTCAGAGTGCAATTATAGTTCTTTAGTGGTGCGAACTGTAATTCAGTATTTTATGGAAATTGCAGAAATCGCTGCTGATTTTTCATAATTGCAGATACTGCTATGCGTCTTTCTTTAATTGCAGAAACCGTTGGTAGGTGTTTTTGTTCAACTGGAAGTGTAACTCAAATTACTCCCCAGCTCCCTACTGTAACTCTATAAATACGCGGGTAGGCTAAACTAGTTTGAGATTGATGCATCATATATGGATAGTTCATATATTATTATCATTGAGATATTATTTTTATCTTTCAAAAATTTAAATATATCAGGGTTCTGCCAGTACAAGTTCTCGGAGGATCGTAGCTTACACTACGTTCGAGGATTGCGTAAGAAAATACAGTAGAAGATCTGACTGGAGTTTCAACTCGAAATCAAGTCGTAGTTGAAGATTAAATCGACAAGAGATATTCTTCTAAATTAACTTTGGTTGCACGGATTTATTTTTTATCATTCAACGTCAAAAGTTTTATCTGGAGCCCGTTTCGGCGTTTGCCCGTCCAGTTATTTTTTTACCAAAAATCGTTTTAGAAAAATAATGAACTTGGCAGTATTGCCTATAACAAATTGGTATTATAGTCGTTTTGTTTTTTGTTTACGGTTATCGGGGTCAGGTAGATTTAGAACTGTGTTAACTTTACTTTGCAAGCGTTCTAAATCTCGATTTTATGATTATCATCTTTTTTTTTTATGTTTGATTGAATGCGTGAATGATGATTTAATTTTTTTTAATCACAGGAGCTGACCATGATAAATTAATTATTTTTAGATTGAATGTGATCCTAAAGGACATAAGTTTCGTTGTAAAAAAATTTAATGTTCTTTAAGTTTTTTTTTTAATTTATTAGAAATAAAATATTAAGAAAAGGTATTGAAGAACATTCGAAGAAAAGCCGCCGTTCTTCAAACAGTTTTTTTTTTGGAATAAATAAAAAAAAAAGGAAGAAGATCACAAGCAGCGGCGGAAAAAGGCGCCGCAACAGTTTTCAGCAATAATCTAAAGCCAAACAAGCTGCCAAACGCTGCTCATAGCAGCGGCACTGTTCCAACAAAGCAACGCCAATCACAGGAGCGGTTTTCTGAGCCAAAATCAAAGTGCCGCAGCACTGTTTTCTTAAAAGCTTCAGTGGTTTTTTTTTTTTAAGGAAAAAAAGGTGTGAAACAGTCGTTTAAGCAATTTCCCACAGACCGAACCGGCAACAGGCGCACAACAGTGGCGCCGGTTCCCAATCAGTGAAAAGATTTTCCCAAACAGTGACGCAAAAGTGGCTTTATTCCCAAGCAATTCCGGTGAAACAGAAGCAAAGCGCAATTCCCAAGCGCCGAACAGTAGTGCCAAACAAGGCGCAGAAGAAGGTCAGCAATCCCAAGCACGCACAGCCGTCGGCTGCTTTATTCTCGACAGTTTCCTTACCCAAAAAGGTTGTTTCAAGCAAGGTGCGGTTTTGGAATAGGATTGCCGCGGTTTTGGACTCCCTACTGTTTGTGCATCCTTTGCTGTGTTGGACTGTTAGATTGGAGATTTGGATGAAAACCGTGATCTCTTGACGCTACTTAGACACAAGAAATTCATTTAAAATAACAAAGAAAAAAAATTATTGTAATTTATCCTTTTAAAAACATGAGATTGAAACTTTTTAGAGTTTCGATATTGTCATAAAATCAAAATATTTTTTATTTATTTTGTATTTAATTTATTTTTTATATTAGTTGTGTAGATGAGATATATATTGATTTTATTTATCCTGTTAATTTAATTAATTCGAATATTCGGTTTTAATTAAAATATTTTGTAATGAAAAATAAAATTAAACTTTTTTAATTAATTAATTTTAATAAAATAGAAAAGTTTTAGATATTTTATTTTTTTTACAAAATATTACGTTTAAGATGATTTTTTTAAAATCAGATATCTTTAAAAAATGTGAGAATTAATTTCGAATTTTGAATTAATTAAATAGAAAAGTATTTAATCGAAATAAATTATTATTTTTCAAAAAATGTGAAACGAAAAATAAAATAAATAAATACCTTTATTCACTACCTTAGCTGAAAAACTGAAGAAAAAACTACACATTTATTAAATTTTATTTGTTACGCATTTAAACACGAAAAGATGGTTTGATAAACTATAATCTTTAGAATCGTGTACACGAAAAGATGTTTGATTCTTTCAAATCGTGTGACTTTCAAAAGTTAGGGTGGCTGGTGGAGAAGGGATCACTTTGTTGTCAATGAGATTCTGGATCTCATGACGGAGTCTCATGCACTTGTTTGTTAGGTGCCCATGGCCTTGATGAAAGGCACAATATTGGGAGGCATTGTATCGTGGAGGAAGTGGATTAGGAACAGGCATGGGGTCCAATGGCCTGATGAGCCCCTTCTCGATGAGTCAATTCAGGGCGGTGGATAAAAAAATATTGAGGGGGGTGAAGACCCTCCTCGGCTTTTGTTGCTGTTGGACATTATCTGACTGCTGAAGGTTGTTTGCTGGATGGGTGGAAGAAGGATTTAAAAGGTTCACCTCGCCCGAGCGAGCAGCGGGTGAATTTTGGTTGGTTGTGGGGAAGGTCCTTCTTGGTGGTTTTTGGCTCGGCTCGACTTTTTCAATATCCCTAGACTGGATTGCATCCTCTATTTGAACCCCGGCATCAAACAATTGCTCAAATGTGGAAAGAGGCTGTGTGATTAGATAGCGTTTTAGGGAAGGCTGAAGATTCTTCACTACGATCTTGACTTGCTTTTTCTCGAAGGGCTGGTTCGTCATTTTTGTAGCCTTATCCCTCTAGCGGGTCAAGAAATCAACAAAAGGCTCCATGTTTTCTTGGCGAGTGGTTTCTAACTCCTGAGTTGTTACATCTAACTGGACATTATAACTGTTCTGGCTGACGAACGCCGTAGCTATGCCCTCCAAAGTTTTGGTCTTTGCTACATCAAGGGAGAGGAACCATTTTTGGGCTGCTCCAGAAAGAGATCGGTGGAAGAGCTGGGCTTTCAGTTGGTCATCAATTTCTATTGGCAACAGGGTACCGACATTCGTTCAGAGATGAATTCTGGAATCTCCGGTTCCATCAAACTTTTCCATGTCAGGCATTTTAAACTTTTCTTGTAGCTTAGCATTGGGAAATAAACATAACCCTCCTACATCTAGCATATATTCTTCGATTCTTTTTGCCTTTCTAAGGACCTTCTTCATGCGGTCAATTTTCTCGACTAATGCAAACTCATTGGATTGAGCGGTATTTTCTTCCTCAACTATCACCTGTCGAGGATTTTGCGGTGGTGGTGGAACAATCTGTGGTCCATCGGGGACTTGATTGTCATCCCAAAAGTCCTTAGCATTCTCATTCGCGTCATCTGGTTACCCATTCATAACAGGAATACGGGCCTGAATCGCCCAGATCTGTGCTTGGCACTGCACTTGGGTTTGGGCCAGCTGTTCTACAGCTTGCTACATCTCGGTAATAGCCATCATCAGGGTTTTCAGATTAACTTCGTTCTCTGCCATATCTGTTGATTCAAAAACTCTGCGAAGTCTGCCCGATTCTGATCTTATCCAAACTCGTGTCGACTGTACTCTCCCCAGATCAATGGTAACCTACAGAAAAAAACCTAAATCCTATAAGCAGAACAACCAGTCTCAGACATTTTTCAAAAGAATTTAGACGACAGACAACAAATATCCCAGACATCCAAAATAGCTGAAACTGAAACAATACTCCTATCGGGCTCATACCACCAGCATAACAACTGAACATCTGAAAACCCAAGATGAGAACCAAAGGGGATAGATCAACCAAGTTCTAGAGGAAAGATTTTATCTAAGCGAACGGCGGCGTTCTGGCAAAAAGACTATTCTAACCCTCAAGAGGCTGGTTCGACCTACGAGTCTAAAGGAAAATCGGCAGCATAACAGTAGAAAAATTAAACTTTTCTCACATAGGTTGAAAGAAAGGGGTTTGAAAAAAGTAAGCCTAGACTAAAAAAATGGGATATAGAATTGGCAACCCGAGAAGAACCCAGAAGGGAGAGAAACTGTCTTAAAGGTCCAAAACGAAACACAGGCAAGACCTCGGGAAGAAGCCTAATACAACAACAAGGAAGAATTTATAATCCGAGAAGAACATAGAGAAGAGAGAGACTATCCTAGACGTGTTAAAATGAAAATATGGGCATGACCCTGGAAAAAAAACTATGGTGTGAAAACTGATCAGGGTGAAGGACGAAACCCAGGTAAGAACACGAAGGCAAAAAACTGATCTAATCAAAGGATGACGGAAAATTCAGGCCGAATTTGAAAAAAGAACTAGCCTAATCCGAACAAACAATCCTAACATTATACAATCAAAACATACAATAAAGAAAAACGCATAATCCTATTAGGGTTAGCAGCACTTAATTGGGGGGTTCTAAGTTCACTATATGCAAAAAGTCAATTTTGGTCAATTGAACATGGTACCTTTTGAATAAAGTCGGGTATATACCTACCATGCCTGGAGTGGTGCAGAACATGATCAAATAGTACGTCTGAACTTTTTTACTGTACCTATGGTAACGTACAGTCAGTTAGGGTTACCCGTCTTCCCAATAATCCCCGAAACGGATTAGCGTTCAGGGCATCAGGTCAACCAGACAGGAAAATTTGAAGAACAATGCATATGTATGCGAGAATACAAATGAAAAATTCTTATTAAGAACCAATGATGTTTTTAAGTTTAGCCCTCTTATTTGATTTTATAAACCGCTCCCCAGCGGAGTCGCCAGACAATACTGTGGCGTTGGAATTTAGGGGTCATTTTGAAAAATATTCAAAAATAAGAAATTCAAAGAATATTTAGAAAAATCTTTTAACACCTTGAAAACAAAATTTTGAAAATCCCTTTTTGTTAAAAATGGAGTCGCCACTTAGTTTTTGAAAAAAAACAAAGAAAAACAAAAATGGCTACTGATCTTTAAAACGTTTAACCAGAGAAAGAGGGTTCATGGGCTAAGGTATGAATCGGGGAAGGTGTTAGGCACCCCGTTCGCCCAACCGTAAGGTTGGCCTCTATTAATCATCATTGGTTCTTTAATATGATTTCTCAAATGCATACAAATAAAGAAAGTAGAGACAAAGAGAGAGAACATCCAAAATTAAATATGAAAAATACATAAGATATGTACGTAGCACTCCAAATTAGAACAAATAAATGGATGAATTTCTAAGTCCCATGACATGTAATTTTTAATTAAAAAATACATGAAGCACTTCTACATACAATATTCACAAAAATAAACTAACTGTCATAATTTGTATAAGTGAACAAAAACATGCTAGAACTATCTAAAAATGAATTGTTAATAAAATAAGCTAAATTACTCCAAATATGCATTTAAAAAAAATAACCAAAAAAACTGCATATCGCAAACATTCATTTAGAAAGAAAAATTTGAACATGACAAGTACTAAAAAAGGAAGATGTTTAAGAATTCTATATTTTAAAAGAAAGAAAGTCTACTAACAAAGGAAATAAAAATAAATGTATTTTAACAAAAGAGAGTTTGAAAAGAAAAAAAAAAAGAAGAATAAGTTTGTAAAAGAGAAATGTGCCAAATGAAAAGGTTAAAAAATACTACTAAAGGATAACCTAACTATTTACATTTTATGAAAATAAAAGAAAAAGAAAAGAAAAAAGAAGAAAGCAAAAGAAATAAAAAAAAATGATAGGATTTTTTACTATTTATAAAGAAAATTATAATGTAATTTAAAGGTGATAATTAACTTAAAAGTCTTTTTGTTGTTTTTGGGTTTAGTAGAATAAAAGAAAATTGCCATGAAAAAATAAGACTATAATAAAAAGAAAAGAAAAGAAAGTGAAAGTGGAGTTTTATAAAAAAAATTAAATTAAATACTACTATTAAAAGAAAAGTAAAATATAAAATAAGTGCTTGGAAATGAGTATTAAGCTAATATTAAGAAAAGAAAGAAAAATGAAATGTTAGCATTAAATGAAAAATAAAAGAAATGTGACATTAAAATAAAACTACATTACAATAAAAATAAAAGAAAATACATATTAATATTAAATTGAAGATTGAAAAGAATGCTAAAGGGAACTATGAGAATAAAATGCTTAGAAAAAGATATTACACTAAAAAGAAAAGGAAAAGATGGAAAATAAAAGTTAGAAAATGAACATTAAACTAAAAAAAATTAAAATGAAACATTAAAAAGAAATTAAAACTATATTGAGAGAAAAAGAAAGTAAGCTATACTACAAGGGAAAAAAAAGAAATATAAATGCTAGAAAAAGAATATTAAATTAGTGTTACAAGAAAAAAAAAAATAATGCATTGAAAGAAAATTACATTAATGCTAAAATAAAAAAAAATTTAAACTAAAAAGGACATTAGTATTAAAGAAGAGAAAAAAAAATAACAACATTAAATTAACTATTAACTAATCTAAAAAAGATATAAAAAAAAGAAATAAATAAAATACTAACAAAGTAAACACTAAATTAAAGAAAAATTATTATTAAATAGGTGCAATATTGATAATTGTAACTATTTTTATGTAAGTACTTTTTATTATAATAATAACGACATTATTTAATCGTTTTGTCAAATTATATTAGCACTAATTGATGAGTTTAAAAGAAAATAACAAATGTGCCAAGTGTAAATGTGGAGAAATTTATAACTGAACAATTAAAGACCATAACTAAATTATATGAAGCAAAACAAAATCAATTAGATAAATGAAAGAAATATGCAAATTAAGATTGAATTTAACCCGATCACTCCAAAGAAAAGAAAGTAGAGTTTAGAAAGATCGGGGATCTAAACGGGGTACCTAAATTGCCGAGAAATTCTCAAGTTGCGGAATGTGTCTCAATAACTCAATCCTCGGGTGGGGATCCAAGCAGGACCTCAATGTAGGTGTTGGACGTTCGGGACACGGTATCTCGGTAGGGCTTCGGCGTCGGGGCTCGGGATTACTCGATATATCGACAAAGTCTCTCTCACTCAAAATTCGTACTGAAAACGTACGCTGGGGTACGGTATTTATAGAATTCTTCACCCAATGAAATGTTGCCACATTTTGGGACACATCAGGCCATTTGGAGTTGGCGGTCGTCATACTCAAAGATGGCGGTCGCCATGTTTTTGGAAGGTTCCTCAAAGTTCTGTGGTGGTCGCCACAATGGGAGTGGGCGGTCGCCATGATCGAAGGTGGTGGTCGCCACTTTGGGCTAAGATTTCTACAAAGTTCTATAACGGGCGCCATGAAGAGAGTTAGTGGTCTCCTTACTTGGGCAGCAAGTTTCGATGGTTCGTCAAAATTTTATTGGTTTAAAGGTTCCGAGTTCAAATACGGAGCTTGAATCACTTTTTGAGGATAAGATTAGGCGGGTTCAAATTTTATTCGCCTAAGATTAGGCGGGGTCAAATTAGGGTGTCTACAGTTACCCCTCTTTGATATAACTTGCACAGCAACGCGTGGAGCAGGATAAGAAACATGATGTTGGTCGTACAGTTGCCCCTATTTGACCGAGCTGTCAATCTTAGGCCACAAGCACACTAACATGCATATGATGTTGGTCGTACTCGAATTTTTATCAAGCTTCCTACGTACCTCTTTTGCTAAGGATCAGACCAAAATATAGTTCTTGGGGAAAAATGCGAGATGCAATGATAAGAAACATGATGTGGATGCTAACATGAATAAATGCTAACATGATGCAGACATTTACATCGTAGTGCAGATATAATGCAATAGGGTTCTGATGTCATAACATAGATCAAGAAAAGGATCAACTAGTTTTAGGTCGTGAAGGGATTAGGGAGTCAATTTTAAGTCATGAGAAAAATCGGCGAGTCACTTTAAGATCGTGAAGAGAACTGACGAGTCAGCTTAGGGTCGTGAAGAGGACCGACGAGTCAGTTTAGGGTCATTAGGAGGACCGACGAGTCAATTTAGGGCAGTGAGGAGGACCGACGAGTCAGTTTAAGGTCGGGAGGAGGACCGCCGAGTCAGTTTAGGGACCGACGAGTCAGCTTAGGGTCATAAGTAGGACCGACGAGTCAATTTAGGGTCATGAAGAGGACCGACGAGTCAATTTAGGGTCATGAGGAGGACCGACGAGTCAGTTTAGGGTCATGAGGAGTACTGACGAGTCAATTTATAGTCGTGAGAAGGACCGACGAGTCAGTTTAGGGTTGTGAGGACCGACGAGTCAGTTTATGGTCATAAGGAGGACCGACAAGCAGGTAAACATCAAATTGATAGGTTAAGTAAGGATTTAAGAACGCGAGACTTAAAGGGTAAGTTTATCAAAAACGAAATTTAAAATGATCGGAAGCCAAGCCACGGCTAAAAACTTTTTTGATTTATCAAGAAGAAAGATTGCAAATTAATAGGTCGAGTTGAGACCTAAAAATTTGGGAAGAGACATGAGATAAAAATAATTTAAAAGTCAAGTTACGGTTTAAAATTAAATTTATTGGGAGAAGAAAATACCTCAAAGAGATAAGGGTTTAAAACACACAAAATTTCCTCGAGAAACTTCCGAGATTACAAAATTATTTTTGAAAAACTCTAAAAGTTATTTTTAGAAACAAAATATGTACGTGAAAATTTTATGTTTTCTGGAAATTGTATATACATATTTTTTTTTCTTTTCTCTTTTTTTTTTTGCTAAAGAAAATAATTTAATTAATAAAATTTGTGCATAATAGTGATGAAAATGCCCAAACAGCCCCTAAAAACCCTAAAACGTCGTAATGACAAACTGACCTGGTGTGACTTTTGGCAACTTGGCGGTCGCCAAGCCCAAACTCCTCTTACATGGTGGCCACCGAGTAAAAACCCTTCGAACCTGGCAGTTTCCGTGTGGCGTTTCAGAAACATGGCGGTTGCTCACTTTGGAGTTGGCAACCGCCAACTCCAGGCACGCATAAGGCCCTCCTGGCGCGCTGTTTTGGTTCATTCGCTCCCTCCTTACTCTCTCTCTAAACTCTGGTGATCTCAAGCTTTTCTCTCGTCCCTCTCCAATTTCTTGTGCTTCCAAGCTTTCTTTTGTTCTTTTTTTTGATTCCTTTCTCTTCACACCATGTTTACATTGCTTTTCGTGAATCCTTTCCTCTATTGGTCGACTGACATTCGGATTAGATATGTCCGATACTAGTGGTTGCCATATAAACTCTTTGATGGTTAAGCAAAAAATAAGAATCCAAAGTCTGATACCAATTGTTAGTTCTTAGCACCCAAGAGGGGGTGAATTGGGTCTTAAAAAATTAATAACAATTTTTAAAAAAATTTCTAAAATTTTTTAATATAGCAAACAAATATAGCAAAATAATCAAGGATAAAAGCAATGCAAATACTAAAGAAGTTAGAGATCGAGAGATTGAATCAGACATCGAGGATTTATAGTAGTTCGGCTTCTTTCTAAGCCTACATTCACTCCTCAAGATTTTTATTGAGTATTTTCACTATATAGAATGCTTCACGAGCGCATTTGAAACCTTTACAACTTCAAGATTTTACTTAAGCTAACTGAATGTTTACGGGCACATTCAAAAGCATGTCACAGTTTCAAGAAAATCATATAAAAATAATTTTCTATTTTTTTCTAATCTCTTTTGAACTCTTCTTTGATGAGATTTACTTACTCACTCAAAAGATAAAGTGTGACTCACCATTGAATACAATAAATGAAGTAATTAATGAGAAATACTCACTCTCTTTACAAAAAATAATTTATAACAAATGAGAAAGTAAATAGAGATGAGGAACAAGAGCTGGAGCTTTAGCAATAATTGAGAGCTTGAGAATATTGAGATTGATTCAAGCAATAAAATAGTGATTGTAAGTCTCTAAAGAGATTAAGTGCTAAGAAGTTACTCCTTATATAAGCTATTGTGCATTCATGACCGTTAGAAGTAGGTGAGGCCATTAAATGCCAAAAATCCAACCGTTGAAATCTGTCGTGAATTTGAATTTGCGTCGCAGGTATCGACACAAAGGCTTTTGGTGTTGACACAAAATGTCTAGGAGAGGGATCTTCAAGCGATTGGGTCGACACAAATCTTCTAAGGTGTCAACACAAATTCTGTAATCTTTCTCATCAACATAACAGCGTTGACACTTTTGGATTTGGTGTCGACTCATTTGAACTTCAGCATCCGGGATATGGTCATTTGTGTCGACTCATATTACCTTTGGTGTCGACACTAAATTCTGCAAGAAGTCTTGGAATATTTGTGTCGACTTATTTTGTATTTGTGTCGACTCAAAGTTCCGAATACCAAAAGTGAGAAACCACTTCACAGTCGACACAAATTTAATTTGTGTCGACTCATTTTGAGTCCTGAGAGCTTCGGCTCTTTTATGTTGATACAAAACTTATTTTTGTCGACACAAATTCTTAATACCTGAAAGCAACTTTTACAACCAATTAGGGTGTCAACTCATTTGTTCAAAAGTGTTGACATACTTGATATACTTCAAATACTAATTGGCTCTAAAGTGTTTGACTTAATTTTCAATTGGGGTCAACACAGAATATTCTTTTTCAAGAATACTTAACTGTTCTAATCTTTTTTAGAGATAAATAATTTCTTTTGGCTAAAAGTGTCAACTTAATTGTTCAAGATGTGTTAACACTTTCTTTTTTAAAAATATAAATATTATCCATTTAAAGTCATTTATTCTTAGAAAATAAATTTGTGAAAACATCAAAATTAATATAAAAAGCCCTTGGGTTAACACAGTATATTTATCCTTTTTAGGTTAATATGACTTAAACGTAAGTGTCAAAAAAATATTTAGTTCATTAAAGAAGAAACTTTTCTCTTATATGATAAATTAAATGTGTTATTTAATTCAGTCAGTTGTAGTGTATGAGAGATTGGAGTCATAACATAAAGATCAACCACCAATGTACCAGAACAAATAATAAAATGTACATAGAGACAATCTCTCAACATTAAAACATGATCTCTACTAAAACTGATAGTGACATTTTCCACCGTAACTACTGTTATATTTGTATTATTACTCATATGTAGGTAAATCTTTCTATCACTAAGTTGTTAGGTTTCCTGAAACCCCTGCAATAAATTGCAGTTATAGACACCCTAATTTGATCTCGCCAAATCTTAGGCGAATCCGATGATGAAAATAGGTGGATTAGTGCCTCCGTACGATCCTCAGGAAGTGATCCAAGCTCAATATTTAAACCCAAAACCTTCAAACCAATAAAATTTTAACGAACCATTGAAACTTGCTGTCCAAGTAAGGCGACCGCCAACTCTCATCATGGCGCCCATCATAGAACTTTGTAGAAACCCTAGCCCAAAGTGGCAACTGCCACCTTTCATCATGGCGACCGCCAACTCTCATCATAGCGCCCACCATAGAACTTTGTAGAAACCTTTGCCCAAAGTGGCGACCGCCACCTTTCATCATGGCGACCGCCAACTCTCATTGTGGCGACCACTATAGAACTTTGAGGAACCTTCCAAAAACATGGCGACCGCCATCTTTGATTATGGCAACCGCCAACTTCAAATGGCCTGACGTGTCCCAAAACGTGGCAGCATCTCATTGGTTGAAGAAATCTATAAATACCGTACCCTAGCGTACGTTTTCAGTACAAATTTTAAGTGAGAGAGACTCTGCAGATATACTGAGCGATCCCGAGCCCCGACGCTGAAACCCTGTCGAACCTCCAACCGACATCGAAGTCTTGCTTAGATCACGACCTGAGAATTGACCCATTGGAGCACATTCTCGACTTGAGGATTCTACAATTCAGAGACCTTGTTTGGATCCTCGGTCCTTCTAGCCCTATTCTCTCTCTTTTGGGGTGATCGGATTACATTTAATTTCAGCTTAAATACACCTTCTTATTTACATAGTTCATCTTGTGCTTATTTAATTGCTTTCATTTAGTTTAATCTTTTAATCCGTTGCTTCATTCACGCATTCGCACTAAACACATTGCCGTCTTCTTTAATATATGCATCAAATTAGTGCTAATATAATTAAACGATACGACAAAATAATGTCGATATTGTTGTAATTCAAAACACTTACATTAAAATGGTTATAATCATCATTGTTATACTCATTTAATTCTCGCTTTTCATTTCTTCTCCTTTTTTTATGCTAATTTAATATTCTAGCATTCATTTTTTTTTCTTTTCCAATAGTTAGTTTAATTTTCCTTTTAATAGCATTTTATTTTTTTTCTTGTAACACTAGTTCAATACTCCATTTTATTTTATATTCTTTCTAACTCTTTTTTTCTCTTTTTTTTATTTTAATGATTAATGTAGTTACTTTTGCTAATATTTAATTTTCTTTTTCTTCTCTTTTATCACTAGCTTTAAATTCCCTTGTAATGTTCTCTTTTTTTTTTCTTTTAATCTTCTCTTTACTAAGTTTAGTATTCATTTTCTTTAATGTTGATACCTATTTTTCTTTTAAAACTCTATTTTTTTTCTTTTAAAGTTTTATTTTATTTTCATAACTTTTATCTCATCCTATCTTTCTTTCTCTTTATTAAATCCAAAAATTATAAAAAAAATCATTTAAGCTAGTGTTCACCTTTAAAGGTAATTTCTCTTTCTTTTTTTATATAACATTTATTTTCTTTATTAGTAAGTTTTCTTTTAATATAGAATTTTTATGCATCTTTACATTTAGTATTAAATGCTTATCTAATATATGTTTATACATATTTTTGTTATTTTCTTTAACTGCATGTTTAGAATAGTTTAGCTTATTTTTGTAGCAAATTCATGTTTAGGTAATTTTAGCATCTTTTAGTATATTTTGTTCTTTTAGGCAAATCATGATAGTTAGCTTATTTTTGTGAAATCGCATGTGAATGTGTTCCATGTATCCTTTTAGTTAGAAGTTGCATGCTATAGGATTTAGGACTTTTCTTTTGACACTTATTTGTTTTGGAGTGTTACGTACATATTTTATGTATTTTCTATACTTGATTTTGAATATTTTCTCTTTACCCACATTTTCTTTTTGTGTATGCATTTGAGGAATTTTACTAAAATACCAATGGTGATTAATAAAGGCCAACCTTATGGTTGGGCGAACGGGGTGCCTAACACCTTTCCTGATTCATACCTTAGCCCCAAACCCTTTTCTTTGGTTAACATTTTCAAGATCAGTAAGCTATTTTTGTTTTTCTTAATTTTTCTCAAAACTAAGTGGCGACTCTATTTTCAACAAAAATGGGTTTTCAAAATTTGATTTTCAAGGTGTTAAAAGATTTTTCTAAATATTTTTTTGAATTCTTTATTTTTGAACATTTTTCAAAATGACCCATAAATCCCAACGCCACCGTATTTTCTGGCGACTCCGCTGGGGACTGGTTTACAAAATCACATAAGAGAGCTAGACTTGAAAACATCATTGGTTATTAATAAAATTTCTCATTTTCATTTTCGCATGCATATGCATTGTTCTTCAAACCCCTTGCCTGGTCGACCTGATGCCCTAAACGTTAATCCGTTTCGAAGATTGTTGGAGAGACAGGCAACCCTTACTGACTGTACGCTATCATAGGTGCAGTAAAAGAGTTTGGGCGTACTGTTTGACCATGTCCTGCACCACTCCAGGCATGAAAGGTATATACCTGACTCTATTCAGAAGGTACCCTATTCAAATTGACCAATATCGGTCTTTTTGCATATAGTGAACTTAGACCCCCCCTCCCCCCAGTTAGGTGCTCCTAACCCTAGTAGGATTATGTGCTTTTCTTTATTGTATGTTTTGATTGTATATTATTAGGATTATTTGTTCCGATTAGACTAATTCTTTCACCGGGTTCGGCTCGAACTTTCTGTTATCCTTTGATTAGATTAGTTTTTCGCCTTCGGGTTCTTACCCGGGTTTCATCCCTCACCTCGATCGGTTTCTCACGCCGTAGTTTTCTTCACAGGGTCATTTTCACATTTCATTTTAACGCCTCTAGGGTAGTCTCCCTCTCCTCCAAGTTATCCTCGAATCGTTAGTCCTTCCCTATGTTGTAGACTTCTTCCCAGAGTCATACTTGTGTTTCGTTGTTGGACCTTAAAAACGGTTTCTCTCCATTCTGGGTTCTTCTCGGGTTGTTAATTCTATATCCCGTTTTCTTTAGTCTAGGGTTGCTTTCTTCAACCCCACTTTCTTTCGACCTGTGTGAGAAAAGTATTATTTTTCTACTGTTATGCTGTCGATTTTTCCCATAGGTCAAACCAGTCTCTTGAGAATTAGAATAGTCTTCTTGTCGAAACATCGTCCGTCTAGATAGAGCCTTTCCTCTAGAACTTAGTTGATTCATTCCCTTTGGTTCTTATCCCGAGTTTTCAGATGTTCAATTGTTATGCTGCTGGCATGAGCCAGACAGGGGCATTATTTCAGTTTCAATTATTTTGGGATATTTGGGAGATTTGCTGTCTGTTGTTTGAACTCTTTCAAAAAATATCTGTAACTGGTTATTCTGCTTGTGGAATTTAGGTCTTTCTGTGGGTTACCATTGATTTGGGGAGAGTACAGTCAACACGATTTTGGGTAAGATCAATATCGGGCAGACTTCGTAGAGTTTTTGAATCAACAGATATGGTAGAGAACGAAGTTAATCTGACAGCCCTGATGAGGGCTATTACTAAGATACAGCGGGCTGTAGAACAACAGACCCAGACCCAAGTACAGTGCCAAGCACAGATCCGGGTGATCCAGGCCCGTATCCCCTTCATGAATGGGCAACCAGATGATGCGAATTAAAATGCCAAAAACATTTGGGATGACAATTAAGTCCCCAATAGACCACAAGTCGTTCCACCACCACCGCGGAATCCTCGACAAGTGATAGTTGAGGAAGAAAATACTATTCAGTCTAAAGAGTCTGCATTAGTCGAGAAAATTGACCAGATGGAGAAGGTCCATAGAAAGGCAAAAGGAATCAAAGAATATATGCTAGATGTGGGAGATCCTGTCACTAATGAAAATTGATGACCAGCTGAAAGCCCAGCTCTTCCACCGATCTCTTTCTGGGGATGCCCAAAAATGGTTCATCTCCCTTGACGTAGCGAAGACCAGAACTTGGGAGGACATAGCTACAGCGTTCGTCAGCCAGTACAGTTATAAGGTCCAGTTAGATGTAACAACTCGGGAGTTAGAAACCACTCGCCAAGAAAATAGGGAGCCTTTTGTTGATTTCTTGACCCGCTAGAGGGGTAAGGCTGCAAAAATAACAAACCGGCCCTCCGAGAAAGAGCAAGTTAGAATCGTAGTGAAGAATCTTCAGCCTCCCCTGAAATGCTATCTGATCACACAGCCTCTTTTCACATTTGGCCAATTGTTTGACGCTGGGGTTCAAATAGAGGATGCAATCTAGTCTGGGGACATTGAAAAAGTCGAGTCGAGCTGAGCCAAAAACCACCAAGAAGGACCTTCCCCACAACCAACTAAAATCCATCCGCTGCTCGCTCAGGCGAGGTGAACCTTTTAAATCCTTCTTCTTTCACCCATCCAGCAAATAACCTTCAGCAGTCAGACAATGGCAGTCAGCAACAAAAGTCGAGGAGGGTCTTCACTCCCCTCAATATTTTTTTATCCACCGCCCTGAATCGACTCGTCGAGAAGGGGCTCATCAAGCCATTGGACCCCATGCCTGTTCCTAATTCACTTTCTCTGAGGTACAATGCCTCCCAATACTGTGCCTTTTACCAAGGCCACGGGCATTTAGCTGACAAATGTATGAGGCTCCGTCATGAGATCCAGAATCTCATTGACAACAAAGTGATCCCCCCTCCATCAGCTACCCCAAAGCCGAATGTTACTACTAACCCACTGCCTAATCATGCCAGGTAGGCTGGAGTAAATTACATGTCTTTAGGAGAACCAGAGGACTCGAGTCAGCACATCTGCTCAACATACCTACCCCGCCCTCATGTTTCAATAACTGAGAACCAAATAGTATGCTCATTCATGGTGATTAGGGGCAGTCGAGACAGGTTGGAAGAATGGAATGATGATGCCAGGGAATGGTATCGACCTCTAATCCAAGTCTACCAACAAGAGGAGCGCAACGAAGAAGATGACTGGCCATTAGATTACCCGAGTTGACCTTACGGGTTTGGCCATGTGCTTAATGGAATCACCCTTCCTTGACTTTTTGAGGAGGAAGTACACGTTGACGACATGCAATCTTATTGGCTGGTCAGGGTTGTGTTGAAATCTGATGGGACCGAATGGACTGATTCTTTGGCCGCTCAGGAGCAGCAAGTGAACTTCATCGAAGAAGATATCTAGAAGGAGGTTGGCAATACATGGGCTATCGAAGATGATCAGGAAAGAAGGAAAAGGGAAGCCATTAGTGACCTAAATGATTTGTGGGAGTTCAAAAGCCCTCTGTACGTAAACGAAGTAAGACAGACTGATAATGTGATGCCAGGAATATGGGACCCCGAAGACGGCGTAGAACACCTAACTAGAAGTGGACGACATTTTAAGCCAGCTCAGGTAGAGAAGAGGCAGCCAAGCGAAAAAGGGAAAGAGACAGAGTAAGAGGAGAAAGATGATGCCATATTGAGACAGTTGAAAAAGACGCAAGCCAACAACAGCATTTGAGAGCTACTGATGGCTTCTCACAAACACAGGCAAGCTGTGCTGAAAGTTTTGAATAAAGCCAGCATTCCGATAGAAACCACCTCGGAGCAATTGATTGAACTGATTCTGCCGAAGGTTGAACCAAAAGTCATTTCTTTCTCTGATAAGGATTTACCCGCTGAAGAAAAAAGTCACAATAAGCCGCTTCACATCACCATCAAGTGTCTAGAAAAATAGGTCCCGATGACCCTTATTGATAATGGATCTGCTTTGAACATCTACCCGTTGAGAACAGCCGTCTGCTTAGGGATGAGGCCAGACCAGTTCACTCCCTGTAATCAATGAGTACGAGCCTACGACAACACAAGAAAGGATGTGCTAGATGTGCCAGCCTCTTTCAATCTACTGCTGGGCAGGCCGTGGCTGCATGACCCAAATGTCCAAGTGGTACCATCTACCCTTTACCAAAAACTAAAATTAATAAAGAACGGGGTAGTTTTAACAATTCATGGAGAGGATAGTATTCACCCTCCGAAGGGCGGAGAGGGCACAACTCTGCTAGAAGTTCAGCATAGTGAAGATGACGTGTTGCTCAGTGGTTTTCGATTCGGTGAAGCAAAGGCTGTTCAAACGCTGATGAATGAAGAAGAAAGGTATGTCAACCCAAAGGCTGTAACCATGATGAGAAAAGTGTCCTTCTTCCCCGGCATGGGATAAGCAGCAGGGAATCCCGGAACCCATTTAGGTATTTTTGACTTTGCACCGTTTTGATCTTGGGTATAAGCCAACGGAAGAAGATCTGGAAGGGCCTAGAAGATGACAAAAAACCAATTATTCTGGGACGCTTAATGGATACTTTGTCAAAGAAGGAGAGGATTTCCCGTATTGTGGCTTTCCTGAACCGTGGATTGACGAAGAAGCCAATCAAAAGCTGCCTGGGTTGAAGATCTTTTTTAGCCACCAGTTTTCTAACACAGAGGAGGAAGAAACAGTGGAAGGAGAGAAGGAAGAAAAAAAGGTTCAGGAAGAGGACCGGGCTAACAAGTTTGATGGGGCTGACCTGGGCGTGCTGTTCAACGAGAATATGACTCAGTTGCGTATAACCAAATCAGACTGGTCATGATGGGCTTCAGCACACCGACAGATTGCACCAAGCTCAATGTCGACGCGGCCACAAAGGAAGTAAAGAATTGGTCCATCAAGTCTTCTAACGCGCAGGTCGTATATCCTGAGTCCAAGTTTGAGTCGGAGTCTGTAGTTGAGGGCACATTTGTTGGTGCCCCTCTCTCTGCTTTTACCATCAAGTTTGTAATTTTCACCGTTCTTAATGAAATAAATGAGATTTCCAGTTACTCTGCTTTGTTTGATTTATTTCATATGCCTTCCGATAATTTTGAATCCAACGAGAACATCCCCGAAGAAATTAAACTTTTAATAAAAAGAGAAGAAAAAATGCGTGCTCAACCAATAATTGAAGAAACTTTGTCAATAAATCTGGGTAATGAGACTAACCCACAAAATGTTCAAATTGGCTCTTCTTTATCCTTAGTTGAAAAAGAACAATTAATAACTTTATTAAAAGAATTCAAATATATGTTTGCATGGTCTTACGAAGATATGCCTGGAATTGATCCTGATATTGCCCAACACCACATTCCCCTGTACCCCGATGCTAAACCGATCAAACAAAAATTAAGACGGATCCGACCAGAATGGGCTCTGAAGATCAAAGAAGAAGTTGCCAAACAGATCAACGCTGGATTTCTAATGGTAATCGAATATCCGAAATGGGTAGCCAATATAGTGCCAGTTTTAAAGAAAGACGGTCGTATCCGAGTCTGCGTGGATTTTTAGAACCTCAATAAGGCCATCCCGAAGGATAATTTTTTGCTACTGCACATCGATGTCCTAGTAGAAAGTACAGCGGGACATGCCTTGCTGTCATTCATGGATGGCTTCTCCGGGTATAATCAGATTCTGATGGATCCTAAAGACAGATAAAAGACGACATTCACCACGCCTTGGGGCACCTATTGTTACCGTGTTATGCCATTTGGCTTGAAGAATGCAGGCGCAACCTATCAAATGGCTGCCACTATCTTATTGCATGACATGATATATAAGGAGGTCGAAGTATACGTGGACGACATGATAGTCAAGTCTAAGGATCGGGGTGGCCACATTACAGCGCTGCAAAAGTTCTTCGAGAGGATTCGAAAGTACAAGATGCGGCTTAACCCACAGAAATGTGCATTTGGAGTCACCGCCAGAAAAATGCTTGGATTTATGATCACCCAACGGGGCATTGAAGTTGACCCTTCAAAGATTAAAGCAATTTTGGAAATGCCTCCTCCGAAGACTGAGCGAGAAGTTAGGGGTTTTCTGGGGAAGATCCAATTTGTCAGTCGCTTCATCGCAAAGTTGATAACTACTTGTGAGCCGCTCTTTCATCTGTTGAAGAAGGGAGTTGAATTTGAATGGGATCAAAAATGTCAAGACGCCTTTGATGCTGTACGACAGTACCTACAAAACCCTCATGTTCTAGCTCCTCCCGAACCTGACAGGCCATTGGTCCTCTATTTGTCAGTGACTGATTCATCTATGGGATGCATGCTTACACAAGAAGGAGAAATCAAAATTGAAAAGGCCGTCTACTACTTAAGCAAGAAGATGAGCGAGTCAGAAATATGGTACACGCCGCTGGAGAAGACGTGTTGGGCCTTGGTTTGGGCTTCCCAAAAACTAAGGCATTACATGCTGTCTTTCACAGTTAATATCATCTCCCGGATGAACTCGTTGAAGTACCTATTTGAAAAGCCAACACTAACAGGAAGGCTGGCCCGATGGTTGCTGCTATTATCCGAGTTTGATCTCCAATATGTCACCCGAAAGTTAGTCAAAGCCAGAGCAGTGGAAGAATTTTTAACCGACCAATCAGTTGAAGTGGATGAAGACACGGAATTCCAGTTTTTCGACGAACAGCTAATGAAAGTTGTGGATGACAAATGGACTCTATATTTTGATGGCGCATCCAATCAATATGGCTATGGAATAGGAGTCCTTCATGTCACCCCCGACGATTCACATGTTCCGTTGTCTCTAAAACTCAATTTTGAAGTCACCAACAATCAGGCTGAGTATGAAGCATGTTTAGCGGGATTGAGGCAGCCTTAGAATTAGGGGCCAGGAAACTAGAAATCATTGGAGACTCAGCACTAGTAGTTTCGCAAGCAAGAGGAGAATGGAAGGTCAGGGATGTAATCTTAATTCTCTATCATCAAAAGCTGGAGAAGCTGATACCGTGCTTCGAATCAGTAATCTTTACCCATGTACCGAGACTGCAGAACAAGTTCGTCGATGCATTAGCCACCCTAGCATCCATGATTGACATACCACCCGGAGTGCGGATGAGACCTCTGACAATATAGCAGAAAAAAAAGCCAGCATACGAGATGACAGTCGCTATCGAAGAAAGCACTGATGGACTTCTATGGTACTTTGACATTCAGAATTTCATAGAGAAAGGAGAATATCCCAAGTTTGCCAATAAAAAGGACAAACGGGCGATACGATGACTATCTGCGCAGTTTTTCATTTGTGGTGGTAGACTGTAAAAACGAGAGCATTCTGGTGTCAATAAGCTATGCGTCAACAATGAAGAAGGTCAAGAACTGATGAAGGAAATTCATGTAGGAGTTTGTGGGCCACACATGAGCGAAAATATGTTAGCCAAGAAGATCCTATGACAAGGGTACTTTTGGATTACGATGGAAACAAATTGTATTCAGTTTATACGGAGGTGTCATAAATGCCATATTCACGCAAACCTCATGCATGTTCTCTCGTCTCAGCTGTATAATCTAACGTCACCATGGTCATTCTCGGTGTGGGGCATCGACGTGATTGGCAGAATAACACCGAAGGCATCTAATGGACACGAGTTTATCTTAGTGGCCATTGACTA
>JAOTRH010478549.1:0-25765 GCA_034768845.1 Heliamphora exappendiculata
TATATATATCAGAGAGAGATAGGGATACAATAGAGAGAGAGAGAGAACCACCGTCTCCCACACTGCCAGCGCCGACCGCCTCTCTAACCGCCGCTGATCGCCGCCACAACCGACCCCTACACCGAGAGAGAGAAACGGCAGAGAAGAAAGAGAGTGACGGTAGAGGGAGAGAGAGAGAGGGCAGAGAGAGGGACGGCGGTGGCGACGGTGGCGGGGTCGACAGTCGTTGGTGAGGGTTTGAGGAGGTGGTTTTGAGGTGTGGGGATGATTTTGGGGGGTGGGGATAGTTTTGGGGGTGAAGGTGATTTTGGGCATGATTTTAGGGTGTGAAGTGATTTTGAGAGTGATTTTAAGGTGTTTGGTGATTTTGAGGGTGATTTTGAGGTTGTAATAGTGATTTTCGTTAAAAATTTTAACGATTTGATGTATTTGATGTTAAAATTAAATCTTATTGGAGGTTAGTGTCATTTTTAAAACCACATAGAAAGTTTCTGTTTTTATCAGAAACCTCAGAAGAAGTCAGTGTAATTTACTCAAAAATTTTAAATATTTTATTTTTTACAAAATATCACGTTTAAGATAATTTTTTATAAAATTTGATATCTTGAAAAAATGTAAAAATTAATTCTGAATTTTGAATTAATTAAATAAAAAATATTTAATCGAAATAAATTATTATTTTTTAAAAAATGCATGACATAAAATAAAATAAATAAATACTTTTAATCACTATCTTAGCTTAAAAATAAAAGAAAAAACTGTGCATTTATTAAATTTTATTTGTTACGCATTTAAACACGAAAAGATGGTTTGACAAATCAAAATCTTTGGAATCGTGTACGCAGAAAGATGTTTGATTCTTTCAGATCGTGTGGTTTTTAAAATTAATAAATTTGTTTTAATTAAACGAATTTTTATAACTCTCAAAAATATTTTAAAAATCTAAATGTGAGATAAAATTTATTCAAATAAATTTTGCGATGTCCATCACCAGTTTGTAGGCGATGCAATTAAACTCTACGTGTCGACAGTAAGGTATTCTTTCCCAACGGATATATTAATTGCGGTATCACCAGTACAAATTTTTTTTAGGGATAATTCTAAATAATTATTAGTGTGGATCACTTCTCTAACTGAAGAGTTCATTACGAAGCGATTAATTTAGGATTAGGTAGTGGTTAACACTTAGTTGTATATAATAGTATCCTCTTCAACTGAGTCACGGCACTGAAAAAAGCTATGTCCAATATTTCTCAGAAGGCAGAACAAGCAGGGTAATTTCTATTCACTAGTTATGAAAACATGTTTAGAGAAGTCACTAAACATGATTAGTGGCTCACTTTCAGTTTTAGTGGAGATCGAATTTTTTTTTGGATGAGAGATTGTCTTTATGTACCTTCCATTAGAAAAAATGTAGTTTGCATTTCTAAATTGGCTAAAGACGAATATTTAGTTTATTTTAATAACTATGTGGTTATAAAGGATAATAAACGGGCTATCTGTTCTAGTACACTGGTGGATGATCTTTATGTTATTATTCCAATCTCTCCTACACTGTAACTAACTGAATTGAATAAAATATCTAATTTACTATATAAGAGAAAATTTTCTTCTTTAATTAACCAAACGTTTCTTTGGCACTTACGCTTATGTCATATTAATCTAAAAAAAATAAACAGACTGGTAGCAAATAGACTTTTGAGTTCATTGGAAGTGAAGGCACTTTCAGTATGTGAATCTTACTTAGAAGGTAAAATGACCAAGAACTCATTTTCGGCCAAAGGCTATAGAGCTAAAGAACCGTTGGAACTGATTCTTTCTGATGTGTGTGGTCCTATGACAATCTGGGCTAAAGATAGCTTTAAATATTTCGTCAATTTCATTGATGACTACTCAAGTTATGGATACATTTACCTGATGCACCGTAAGTTTAAATATTTTAAAAAATTCAAAGAATTCAAGGCGGAGGCCGAAAAGCGTCTAGGTAAAAGTATCAAATCACTACGATTCGATCGTGGTGAGAAATACCTCTTTGGAGAATTTTAAGGACTACTTGTCATCAGAGAAAATTACATCACCATTGACTGCACCTAACACTCCGCAGCAGAATGGTGTAGCAGAAAAAAAGAATATGACTCTTATGGAGATGGTAAGGTCCATAATGAGTTGTTTAGGTTTACCCGATTCGTTTTAGAAACTCGTTTTGGAAACTCGTTTTAGAGACAGCGGCTTACATTCTAAATATGGTACCCTTCTAAGTCAGTACTTTCTACTTCTATAGAATTATGGACCGAGTATAAACCTACTCTGAAACACATTCGGATTTAAGGGTGTCCAGCACATGTGCTGAAAAGGAATGCAAAAAATTTAGAACTGAGGACAGAAGTCTGCTCCTTTGTGGGGTATCCCAAGGGAATGGAGGGTGGTCTATTTTATAATTCTAAGGATCATAAAGTCATTGTTAACACTAATGTCTGATTCTTGGAAGAGGATTACATTATAGATAACATGCTCATAGCAAAATTGTTCTGAAAGAACTGACAGAAAATATCAATAGAACGGAAGAACAAGTCACTGATATTCCATTACCTTGTCATAGTGGGAGGATTATTGGGACAGGTGCAAATCAAGAACAGGGTGCTGATGCACAGAGTTCAGATTCTACACAGCGTGTTACTGCTAGTACACAGACACATGAGTACCTCGTCGTAGTGGGAGGGTTGTTCATCAACCTGATCGGTATATGTTCTTGAGAGAGTCTTTTGACAGGATCCTGGCAGAACTAGATACTAAATTCTATAACTACAATGAAGCACTTCAAGACAAATATGCAAATCTTTAGCAAAGAGCAATGAATTCATAGATAAAATCTATGTAGTCCAATCAGGTCTGAAAACTTGTAGAACTACTCAAATGGATAAAACTCATTGGATGCAAGTGAATTCATAAGAGGAAAAGAGAAGCAGACGGAAATGTTGAAACCTTCAAAGTAAAGCTTATTGCTATAGGGTTCACTCAGAAAGAAAAAATCGATTATGAGAAAACTTTTTCGCCGGTAGCCATGCTTAAGTCTATCTGAATTCTCTTATGTGTTGTTACACATTTCGACTACGAAATCTGGCAAATTGATGTCAAGACAGCTTTCCTTAACAGAAGTCTTGACGAGTGTATCTATATGATACAACCAGACATATTCATTGCAAATGGCCAAGAGCACATGTTGTACAAACATAAGAGATCCATTTATGGAATTAAGCAGACATCGAGATCTTGGAACAATCGGTTTGATCAAGCTATTAAGTTTTATGATTTTGATCAAAGTTCGGATAAGTCCTGTGTATAGAAGAAGCGTGACGAAAGCATGACGAAAGCGTGGTGATATTCCTAATACTTTATGTAGACGATACCTTACCCATCAGAAATGATGTGGGGTATTATCTACTGTTAAAGCACTACTAAAAAACAGTTGAAAGATCACACTTTATACGTGTGATTATATGATTATAATCACGCTTTTTTAAGCGTGGTTTATGGGGGTGTAATCTAAAGTCAGGCTTTTCGATCACGCTTTTTCAGCATGATTATTTACATAAAAATGTAATTAAAAACAAAACTAGTGTGACTTTTAAAACTAAAACATCACAGTCTTACATTATCGATCACACTTTTTGTGCGTGATAAAAATCAAAAAGTGTGATTAAGCATACCCTAAAGCGTGATTAAAAATAACCCAAAGCGTGATTACAAATGAAATTAGTGTAATGTTTAGTCAATTTCACATTATTGACCACGCTGCTTGTGTGCGATAAAACAGAAAAACGTGGTTAAAAATAATGCAAAGTGTGATTAAAAATTAAAAAAAAAAGCGTGATTAAAAATAAAATTAATGATTGTTAAGTCATGTTGGCATTATTTACCACATTTTTTATGCACGTTAAAATTTAAAAAGTATGAATAAAATAATAAAAAATGTGATCTTATTTATTTAACAATCACATGTAAAAACCGTGATCGATTATCTTATAACCATCACAAATTAAAACTGTGATCTACCCCAACGCCCCACCAAGCCACCATATATATGCCCCTTGTGCGTGTGCCCACTGCACACCGACACGCACCAGATATTATTTTGAGTCTTTTTTATCTATATGACAGTCTTGCCAACTAATACAATTCACCAATTCTACCTAATTTCAAATCCTCTACATATTTAGTTCTACTCCACAAAACATAAGCGTAAAACATAAAAATCAACTATAAAAAAGCGTTTCCAACAGAATAAACTCCAAATTCCAAACACAAAACAACCAAACAAATTATCATAACTGTAGTGAAAGAATTCATTAAATTTCCAACGAAATATATATTCATATGACAAATCTTTTAATCAACTGTACCAAATTTTTAAAAAATACCTAATAATTTAAAATTTATCACAATACAAACTGGGAGAATTCTTGCTCAAAAAAGGCGCATTCCAACAAATCCATCACTTGAACCATTGTTGAGAAGAACAATGCTAGTCACACTCTGAAATCTGTAGTTTAGTCCAATTTACAAGATAGAATTAGCGGGGAACACAAAATTAATAAAAAATTTACTCAAAAGGAATAACTCCCAAATTTATAAAAGGAATAACTCCTAGATTTATAAAATAATCTAAGTATAAAACTTATAAATTTTGGCAAAATTTCTTCTATTTTTTGGACTATCCCAAACTTTCAAAAATCTATTAAATTCAAATAACAATCTATACTCAGGCACAGCCTGAATTTCAACTCACAATCACAATGCAAACTAATTAAAAACTACTATTTCCACATCAATACATTTTCTTCTTTCAACTTCATCCAATACTCAACACAATTACTATTATTCTAGAAAATTTATCATTCCTCTTAAAAGAAATGCCAAAGGACTATTGATTCCATCCAAAAGAAGAAAGTAATCATGCATCAATTTATTGACCGAAGTACAGAAAGTAATACCTCTAGAGTGAGTCACATATATTCTAAGACAAAATTAATCCACTCAACACGCTTTTCATCTAGCTCGTAATCCATGTAAGTTTTTTTTCCATTGAACTGCAAGAGATACAATTAATAAAGAGTTAAAGAGAAAAATCTTATAATGAAAAAATTACAACACCAATAGTAAAAAACTGTACGAGAAAGTCCCGTATATTGAATTTATTTGAGAGTTGGATCCAACCCGATCGATCCTACTAATAAATCAACCACTGCAAAGACACACACGTGATCTAACCGGCGGCGAACTGTCAGACGCCCCTCCGACACTCAAGTTAGAGAGAACAATCAAAAAAAATGATCTCTAATGCCAACCAGCCTTAAAATACCCACCATTTCTTTGGTATTTGCCCCTCTTTCATATGGAAGATATCCCCTCTTCTCTCTCTTCATCATGAGAATTCGTCCGACAGATGTCTGCACCTGCCTGACACGCCCTCCTACTACTCTGTCCTCCTCTGGCATCACAACAGGAGTTCACGACAGTGACGGTTTGCCAACCGTCACATCGCCTTAATTTTCCCACCTCAGTCGTCCTTTGGGCCGAGCTCCACCCGGCACGTGGAAAGCACAAGTCAATCGTATTTAATGCTTGTCATGTCAGACCGCGTCGCATTTAATACCTGTACTCTCCTCAATCAGACCGCATTAAATGCGCGTTGGTATCCGCTCTGTAGCGGTTCCGGCTGGGGCCGATCCTCTTTCGTAGGCCGTCGTAGGCCGATCTCGTCTCTTAGCGACGATACGCGGGCAAGTGATTCCGGTCCCGGACCCGGATCGTAGGTCACGTCCGGGTCCCTTTATTCCACACCCCCTTCATTTGTCCCTCAACTTTCCTCCGGCTAAGCCTGAGGGAAGTTGATTCGACTCCTTTCCACTGATTGGCCACACTTATTGCACCGCCGCCGCCGTTTTTTTTTTTTTTTACATTTAATGGCATCATAAGTACCCTACCACGTGTCCTCGTCCAAATGGGATGTATGTGGACATCTCGCGTAATCCCAAGGCAAAAGGGCACCGTTTCATCCCCCCCCGAGGCGACCGTTTGACGCTTCGAGCGCATGGAGAGAGAATAAGTCGTACTTATAAAACTGGGCTGATAGCCCCAATTCCCTCTTCTTGCTCACGAACCTACTCTCTTACTGTCGACCTCAACTTCTCCCTTTGCTCCTGGTGAAGGTGACGGTGATCGGAAGGAAAAACTCCGACGTACCAGGTTCCCATCCTTGTTTATCCGACGAACTCGAGAGTTTTCCTCTCCGGCAGTCTGTAAGTGCTTCGCTATTGTGCGTGTTTTACTTTTGTTTTCCTTCCCTTTCACTCCCCCCTTTTTTTACACACACCCCTAAACCAGTCATGGTGAGGAAGGGAAAATTTGTGAAGGAGGTGAATACTCCCACCACACTCGCCGCTTTTAGGTCCAGATACCACATTCCTTCGTCTGTCACACTTCGTTACTGTGACCCTGACGACCCTGACCTTTATGGCTCTCACTTCGTTCCCAAAGGGAACGAAGTGGCCTTCCCCATCGTCTCCATTGTCGAGGTTGGGGTGCGTTTTCCTGTCAACCCCCTTTTACGAAAAATGTTGGCCACATGCCGTCTTACCCCCCGCCAAGTATCCATAAATTTCATTAGGATAATCATGGGAGTGGCCGAGATCAATCGGCGGTACGAGCTAGCTCTAAGCGTCCCGGAGATATTCCATAACTATACCATAGCCTGCCACGATGGAACCTACTTCCTCCGCCAAAGGAGCGTTACCTAACAAATGGTTCATGACCTCCCTGACACGAACAAGCACGGCGACGACTACATCTTCGTCGGGGGGGACTTCGAGTTTCTTCCTAACCGCGCTGGACTTACTGGCCGCTCGATCCCAAGGGTCCCTGGGAGTCCAGGTCGGTTCGACCGTAGCTCACATTTATTGTTTTATTTCCCTTTGTTTTTCCTTACCGTGCTTATATCCTTTCGTCTCCCTCTTGCAGTTGTATCTCTTGCCAAGCAAAAGAAAAGACAGGCCAGATTTGCCGAGGTACAGCGCTGCCTGAACATAAGTGAGACCCGTTCGGCTCCAGACCTCCTGGATTACGTGCCGAGCTACAGGAGGATCCTTCGCCACAGAGAGGTCAGACGAGAACCGGCTTCCCCTCCCCAACCAGCTTCTCCCCATCCTAAACCCGTAGAAGAAACGATGCCGCGCAAGAGGACTTTCGACTTGAGAGCGGCGGTATTGGGCCGATCCGTTCCCAACACGTTTGCCACGCCCATTGCCAGAATATCGACGCCCCCACTTCCATCAGGTGCAGCGATCCCCCAAGCTCCAGATATTCCTGCAGAATCGGAGATTCCAATCCGTGTTTCTTCCCCTGCACCGGTGGCACCGATTTACCGATATCCTTTCCCAGAGCTAAACGACCAACTCAGCGCCGCCGTCTCATGCGGGGAGACGGTACTCCGGCTAGCGAGGCGCCCACCGAGAGGGAGGCCGAAGTCCCAGCACCATGGCTCCTAGAATTCGTTGTCTCCGAACGTCAGGTCAACATCAACGATTCCTCCAAGGATGGGAGCGTTGCCCAGAGCTTGGCCCATGGGCTCGCTCCACCGCTAGACATGGCCGACCACGCAGTCTTGTCCATCCCAACGCTTTTTGACAAGATCTACCATCTCGGCATGGGGGTAAGTTTGCATTAGTATGTATCTTTGTACAAACCTTGTGCATCGACTGTTCTTAGTGACTTACTTTAATAGCTCTCATACAGCAACTCCAGGCCATGACCATCCTTCATGACGGCTGCGCCGAGGTGTCTCGAGAGACGAAAAAAGTAGCTAAGGCCCTCACCCAGGCCAGGCAGCGCGTCAAGGATCTGGAAGCCAACCAGGTCGTCTCTGCCTCCGCCCGCCAAGGGTTAGAGTCGAAATTGAAGG
Source organism: Heliamphora exappendiculata (assembly GCA_034768845.1). Classification (NCBI taxonomy): domain Eukaryota; kingdom Viridiplantae; phylum Streptophyta; class Magnoliopsida; order Ericales; family Sarraceniaceae; genus Heliamphora; species Heliamphora exappendiculata. The sequence goes on from JAOTRH010478549.1 coordinate 7,958, forward strand.
CCGTCGAAGAAGAGGCCAAGCAATCGAAGGATGAGGCCGCTGCCATCGTAGCAGATCTCAGGCTTTAACTCGAAGCAACCCAGGCCGAAGCAGAGTTGCAGAAGAAAATTGCCACCGACCTAGAGGCATCCAGGCCCGAGAAGGAGGATTTGGCATGGCAGCAGGGGTGGGACGAATGCGGATCCCACCTGGCCAAATAGGTGATTGGAATTAGGGCCGAGCTTCTTGCAATCGGCTACAAACAGGGGTTGGAAAGGGCAGGGGTTCCGCTGGACTCCCCTTTGTAGAGCGAGCCCCCAACCTGGGCCGATGCCTCTGCCACCGTCGACGAGCAGGTGGCCGAAACTGCGCCTACCAATCATGAGGCTACTCCCTCGCTCCCCCCTTTCCATTCAGGAGATATGCGTGACACCGCCGCCAGCCGCCATGCCTTCGATGGAGAAGAGGTGGTGGAGATTCCAGATGACGGCAACAAGGAGGGAGGCAGAGACCGAGCTGGGATGGTGGACGATGGCTGGGCTTGATATGTTTACCTCTTTCCTTTCCTTTTTGTTCGGTGTTTCGGTCGTTTTTTCCTTTTTGTTTGGAGTTCCAGTCATTTTGTTATATGTAAGGCCATACTCCTTATGATGTATCCGTGGAACTTATTTAATTTTAAAGTTAATGCATTTTGGCATCTTATAAAGTTAATGCATTTCGGCCTCTTAGATTGGTGCAACCTTTTCTGATTCTTGACGAGCTTAGTCTTTAGGCCGAATTAACCTCCTTTTGTGAGGGGTTACTACCTGAGTTGGACAACTCTTGAGAGGATATTCGATCCTCGGCCGAACTGGCCTCTTTTCGAGGGATTGTTAGAAACCCTAAGAGTTGGACAACTCTTGAAAGGATATTCGATCCTCGACCGAACTGGCCTCCTTGCGAGGGGTTGTTAAAAACCCTGAGAGTTGACAACTCTTAAGAGGATATTCGATCCTCGGCCGAACTGGCCTCCTTTCGAGGGGTTGTTAGAAACCCTGAGAGTTGGACAACTCTTGAGAGGATATTCGATCCTCGGCCGAATTGGCTAACCCTGAGAGTTTGACAACTCTTGAGAGGATATTCGATCCTCGGCTGAACTGGCCTCCTTTCAAGAAACCCTGAGAGTTGGACAACTCTTGAAAGGATATTCGATCCTCGGCCGAACTGGCCTCCTTGCGATGAGTTGTTAGAAACCCTGAGAGTTGGACAACTCTTGAGAGGATATTCGATCCTCGGCTGAGTTGGACAACTCTTGAGAGGATATTCGATCCTCGGCCGAACTGGCCTCCTTGCGAGGGATTGTTAGAAACCCTAAGAGTTTGACAACTCTTGAGAGGATATTCGATCATCAACCGAACTAGCCTCCTTTCGAGAAACCCCTCTTGAGAGGATATTCGATCCTCGGCCGAACTGGCCTCCTTTCGAGGGGTTGTTAGAAACCCTGAGAGTTGGACAACCCTTGAGAGGATATTCGATCCTCGGCTGAACTGGCCTCCTTTCGAGGGGTTGTTAGAAACCCTGAGAGTTGGACAACTCTTGAGAGGATATCCGATACTCGGCCAAACTGGCCTCCTTTCGAGGGGTTGTTAGAAACCCTGAGAGTTGGACAGCTCTTGAGAGGATATCCGATACTCGGCCGATCGAATATGGCCTGACTGAAACACAGGCATAGGAGAAAACTGATACTTCATTGATGTTCACAAAATAAGAGGTATGATTACAAGTTCCGTGGTAAAAGATCTTTAAGTTGGCCGAATTCCATGGCCTCGGTACATCCTTTCCTCCCACTTCCTGGAGATAATAAGCTCCAGGTCCGAAAGCTGCTTTGACAATATATGGTCCCTCCCAATTCGGACCCAGTTTCCCTTCTCCCAGAACCTTCGTGTTTCCCATAACTTTCCTCACGACCAGGTTCCCAGGGGCGAACTCTCTTGGCTTGGCTCTTTTGTTGTATTCTCGGCTCATCCCCTGCTGGTAAGAGCTTATCCTCAGTAGCGCTTCCTCTCTGCGCTCTTCTGCTAGATCTAGATCTTTGGCAAGCAGCTCTCCGTTCCGCTCGAAATCTAAGTCGTCTGACCTCATTGTTGGGAGACCAATTTTCAGTAGTATCACTGCCTCAGTGCCATAAGCCATAGAGTACGGAGTTTCCCCGGTGGAGCGCCGAGGTGTAGTACGATAGGCCCATAAGACATGGGGCAACTCGTCCACCCAGCCTTCCCTTCGTCCCTTCCAGCCTCTTTTTCAGTCCCGCTAAGATAGTTTCATTGGAGGCTTCCGCCTGCCCGTTGCACTGCGGGTACGCCGGGGTGGAATTGTAGAATGCTATGTTCAGTTCGGCACAAAATTGACGAAACTGCCGCCCGTCAAATTGAGTGCCGTTATCCGAGATAAGCGCGCGGGGGATCCCGAAGCGCATCACAATATTCTTCCACACGAACCGTTTCATATCGGCCTCCCGTATATTCGCGAGTGGTTCGGCCTCAATCCACTTTGTGAAATAGTCTGTTGCCACCACCATAAACTTTCTGTTTCCCACTGCCCGTAGGAATGGCCTGACAATATCCAAACCCCACTGCGCGAACGGCCAAGGGCTAGTAAGTGGATTTAGCTTCCCCGCGGGTTGGTGGATGAGAGGAGAGAACAGCTGGCACTTTTTGCATCTTCTCACATATTGCTGAGCGTCCTGCATATACGGCCACCAATATCCTTGAGTGATAGCTCGATGTGCCAGAGATCGTCCTCCCATGTGGCTTCCACATCCCGTCGTGAATCTCGTACAGAAGATCCTCTACCAAACTGGGGTTTACGCACAAGAGGTACGGCCCTATGTAAGAACGACAGTACAACTTCTCGATTTGGCTTAACCAAAATCTGGCAGCTTTTAATATGACTTTATGCGCCTCCTTTTCCGGGGGTAAGGCCCCACTCCTTAGGAACGCGATAATGGGATCCATCCAAGAGGGTTTGTGCTCGGTCGGTAGGATTTCCTGTGGGTTCTGAATGGCATCTATACTCGATTTCGAAACAAGTTTCACCACCAGGGCCCTTTCTGCCGCTGCCAAAACTGCCGAGCCGAGCCTGGCCAACGCATCTGCGTGGCTGTTGATTGCTCGGCTTACTCGCTCAACCGTACATGTCGTAAATCGGCTCATCGCTACCCTGACTTTGTCGAGATACTTCGTCATACGGTAATCCCTAGCCTCATATTTCCCCGTCAACTAGTTCACTATCAACTGGGAGTCACTGAAGACCTCGAGGTCGGCTATATCGAGTGTGGCAGCTTCCATGCCTGCCAACAACGCCTCATATTCTGCCACGTTCGACGCGCGAAATTCTAACCGTAAGGCTTGTTCTAAGACAGCGCCATCTGGAGACGCAAGGACCGTTCCTATCCCCGCGCCGCTGCTATTTGACATGCCGTCCACATGGAGCCTCCATACTCCTTGTGAGCTCTACAGAACGGCCAGCTCATCCACACCTCCCTCTTCCATTCCTGGAGTGGTCCAAGAGAATTCGGCGACGAAATCGGCCAATACCTGGGCTTTGACGGATGTTCTCGGCCTGAAGCTAATGTCGTTCTCCCCCAGTTCGATGGCCCACTTCGTCATCCGTCCTGTCAAGTCTGCCATTGCGAACACGCCTTTCAAAGGATACTTTGTGATCACAACAATGGCGTGCGCCTAGAAGTAATGCTGTAGCTTGCGCGATGCCATGACCAACGCATACGCCAACTTTTCCAACGGTTAGTACCTTGTTTCAGCCCCGGTGAGAGTGTGCCCAACATAATAAATCGGCCGCTGCTGCTTCTCTTCCTCTCTGACTAGAACAGCACTCACAGCGTGTGAGGAGACCGCTAGGTAGAGGAATAGCATTTCCCCATCCTTCGGCGTTGAGAGCAGAGGTGGAGACGACAGATATGCCTTTAAGCCCTGGAGGGCCTGTTCGCAATCCTCGATCCAACGGAACCGCTCTCCCTTCCTCATGGTAAGAAAAAACGCACGGCATTTGTCTGGGGACCGACTTATGAACCTGTTCAAGGCCGCCGTCATCCCCGTCAGCCTTTGAACGTCCTTAACAGTGCACGGTGTTCTTACCTCCAAGATGGCCTTGATTTGGTCCGGACTGGCCTCAGTTCCCCGATTTGTAACTAGGAAACCAAGGAATTTCCCTGAACCGATGCCGAAAGCGCATTTTGTCGCGTTGAGGCAGAGGCGATGGGCCTTGAGAATATCGAATACCCTTTGGAGGTCAACCAGATGATCTTCTCTCCTTGATTTCACCGCCATGTCGTCGACATAGGCCTCCATAGTCTTTCCGAGCACTGCACCAAACATCTTGGTTACAATACGTTAGAAGGTTGCCCCGGCGTTTTTTAGGCCGAACGGCATTACTCTGTAGCAATAGGTCCCACGTGGGGTTATAAACGACGTCTTTTCTTGATCTCGGCCTAACATCGCATTCTGGTGGTACCCTCTGTACGCGTCCAAGAAACTCATATGTTGGTGCCCCGCCGTGGCGTCAACGAACTGATCAATCTTGGGGAGGGGGAAACTATCCTTCGGGCATGCTTTATTGAGGTTTGTGAAGTCCACGCATACTCTCCATCTTCCGTCCTTCTTCCTGACAATCACTGTATTGGATAGCCACTCCAGATACTGTGCCTCTCTTATTGCCCCAGCCTCCAATAGCTTTCCTACCTCCTCCCCCACAGCCTCAATGTGGTGAGGTGCCGAGCAGCGCCCCTTCTGCCTAATTGGCTTTGCAGCCAAGCTGACGTTCAAAGAATGTCAAATGTAGGCTGGATCTATTCCTGGCATTTCATAGGAGGTCCACGCGAATGCCTCGACATTACTTTGCAACAGCCAGAATAAGTCCCACCTCGATTGTTCGGCCAGTGTGGAACCGAGCAAGAAATACTTCTCGGGATCGTTCGGATTGATCAAAACTGGTTTGAGATCTTCAACGGCTTTATCCTCGGCTTTTGTTCCAACATCTTCTAAGACGGTCCCAGCCGTTTCCTCTATCGTTTTGACTTCCTTTTCCTTGACTTCGGCCTTCAAGGCTGCCACGAAGCAATTTTTAGAAGCGGCCTGGTCTCCACGAACCACCTCCACTCCGCTCTTGGTAGGGAATTTCAACATTTGAAGGTGTGTGGAAGGAACTGCCCGTTGCTCGTGCAACCACGTTCGCCCCATGAGAGCGTTATAGGCAGAGGGCACATCTACTACTAGGAACTCAGTTAGAGACTCTTCCGATTCTATCTTGACTGGGATTGTAGCCCTCCCCATTGGCCATACTGGCTGAGAATCGAAGCCCACGAGTGGGGTCCGTGATGGGACCAAGTCTTGAGTGCGAAGACCGAGTTTTTTGTAGAGAGCGTAGTACATCACCTCGACTAAGCTTCCCTGGTCTATTAACACTCGCTTAACATCGAACCCTGCTATATTGAGGGATACGACCAGGGCGTCATTATGGGGATGCTGTACCCTCTCAGCGTCTTCAGCTGTGAACATAATGCATTCGTTTCCCTCCATTCGTCCCCTTTTCCCTGTGACTGTCTGTACTCGCATCACTTCGGCTATATGGCCGAGCCTGCGCATTTGACCCCGCATGGAGACCGTCTGTTTCTGCTCTGCAACGCCGTGGATCACGTGGATGGTTCCATGACTGGCGGGTCTGGCGGGTTGTTCTTCTCGCCTCATGGGGGTGTGCGCTCGCCGATCTGCTCCCTCCTCGATGAACTCCTTCAGATGTCCTTGCTGGATCAAGTTTTCCAGATGCTTTTTGAAGGCGCGGCAGTCCTCCGTTTTGTGACCCCTCTCCTTATGGTAGGAACACCTCCACCGTATCCCATTTTCTTCTGCCGCCCGTATGGCGTAGTCAGCGAGCCTGGGCGGCCACACGAAATTGGGTCTATCCTTGATTCGTGGTAGAAGCTTGTGAATTGATTCCTTGAACAAGGTGCTAACATCTTTTCTTCCATATGCTTCCCCTAACCGAATGTGAGGCCTCGTTGACTCTCCCCTCGACCTCTTTCTTGGTTGCGGCGGACTTCCCCTCGTTTGCCCCAGACCGACCTTTCTAGGTGTATCCGGGCTCGACCTTCTCTCCTTAGGCTTTACTTCCACTTCGGCCTTCCCCTCATCTTCCTCCACCCTTATGTACTGTTCCACACGATTCATCAAAGCTGAGATATTTTGAGGTGGCTTCTTCGTTAGTGAAGCCCGCAACTTGCCGCCAGGCTAAAGCCCGTGTTTAAACGACGCCACGGCCAGTTCCTCATTACAATTTTCTATATCGTTATACACTTCCCAATACTTTCTTGTGTAATCCCTCAAGGATTCCTTTTTCTCCTTTCAGAGTGCCATCAGGGAGTCAATTTCTATTAGGACTTTTGTATTCGTGACGAAGCGCGCCACAAACCCTTTCGAGAGATCCCTCCAGCTCGTGATCGATCGTGGCAGTAACCGGTCAAACCACCTTAACCCAGCCTCGCCCAAGCTGGACGAAAAGACCTTGCACATGAGCGCATCGTTACTGCTCCACAGCGTCATCATCTGCCGGTAATGGCTGATGTGAGTAGTCGGGTCACATCGCCCATTGTAGGACTTGAATCTGGGGACCGAAAAACTTTTCAGTGGTTCCGCCTCATCTATGTGCCGCACGAACGGCGTGGTGACCGTCTCTTCCCATACAACGCTCGTTCCCTCTGTGATATCACGAACTGACCGCGAGCCAACCTCCTCTCTCTGCTCATCCTTTTGCTGGTTCTTCTTTCGTGACCTCTTGGGGGTGTGACTGCTTTCCTCAGTACTTGAACCTTCCTTTTGCCTTGCGAATTCCCTGAGCATATTTCCTAACTCAGGATCACCCTATTTCACGCCCACCCCTTCCCTAGTTCCTGACTGCTTATGTTCCCCAGTGCGCGTGCTTCCTGCCTTGACCTGTGCATTTCGCTCCTGGTGGGCCAGTTCCTGGCTCTTCAAAGAGGCGCGAAGCCTCCTTATTTTTGCTCCCATTGCATGAAGCGTTGCTTCTTTGGTGAAGTCTGGCTCTAGAGCCCTGGTTACCCCATCTTCCGGTCTCTTCTCTTCTCTTCTTCGCTCCCTTCGCCTTCTGTCAACATCGGGCAAGGCGTGTTCATCAAGGACAATGGGTGTCTTTGACAGGGTTTCCATGAGAAGTTAAACAATCTGTTATCAACTGGATTCCCACAGACGGCGCCAAATGTACGAGGAAGTCCCGTATATTGAATTTATTTGAGAGTTGGATCCAGCACGATCGATCCTGCTAATAAATCAACCACTGCAAAGACAAACACACGTGAGCTAGCCAGCGACGAACTGCCGAACGCCCCTCCGACGCTCAAGTTAGAGAGAACAATCAAAAAAATGATCTCTAATGCCAACCAGCCTTATAATACCCACCATTTCTTTGGTATTTGCCCCTCTTTTATATGAAAGATATCCCCTCTTCTCTCTCTTCATCATGAGAATTCGTCCGACAGATGTCTGCACCTGCCTGACACGCCCTCCTGCCACTCTATCCTCCTCTGGCATCACCACAGGAGTTCATGGCAGTGACGGTTTGCCAACCGTCACATCGTCTTAATTTTCCCACATCGGCCGTCCTTTGGGCCGAGCTCTACCCGGCACATGGAAAGAACAGGTCAAAAATGCGCGCTGGTATCCGCTCCGTAGTGGTTCCGACTGGGGCCGATCCTCTTTCGTAGGCCGTCATAGGCCGATCTCGTCTCTTAGCGACGATACGCGGGCAAGCGATTCAGGTCCCAGACCCGGATCGTAGGTCACGTCCAGGTCCCTTTATTCCACACCCCCTTCAAAAACTAGACTGACATTTTATTTTGTTAAGATGCTTGGATCTTTAATCAAATCCTTTATGTACCACATTACATAAAACCCGCATTCCACGTTTGTGGGTTATTGAGGGCACTGCATATAAGCAATTTAACTTATATTAATAACTGCGCACAAGTATAATCGATATAATAAAAAATTAGCTATTCCAATATTTATACCTGACTTACTTTTCAAACTGGACTTATCCTTCTGTTATTCTTAGTAGCTTCATAAATTTTTAAAGCACTTCATAGAAGAAATATTTTAAACCGTCAACATAATAATGAACAAAATATAATTACAATGTACATAATTTATGAACTTATGTATTAATCTGGACTTGAAGACTTGTGTTGGTTTCACTGTGAAGTGAGTCAATATAGTAAATAGTTAGAGAAGACAAATCAATGACCAATTATACCCAATGATACCTAAAATGAAAGAATTCAAAAATATTAACTCGAGTCATTAAATACTTTTAAAGGTATGAAACAATCAGTATAGCTAAGAACGTTACCCGACATTATAAGGAACAAAAATTAGTTGGCCAGTCTTGGCATCTTCAAATATACTGGCAAGTAATGTTGATTTTGATCTTGCACCAGACTTAGTTTTCCCACTAATGGCATATGGGTTAACAAATTGAAATCTTTTCTCTAAATTGAAAGCCTTTAAAACTCAATAGAGATGACTAATAAAAAAGAAAGTAATTGTTATAAAGAACATCATAATTACTTAATTAAATAATGTAATTAACTATTTACACCTTATATATAACATTATGAATGTAACTGATAAGTCTTTCATTTCACATATGTACTCCATGTCAACTTTCTAAAGTTGAATCCCAATTTCTGCCCCAAATATGTCCTTGTCTAGTGGGATGTTAATGGCATCTTTATAATTGAGATGCTCAATGAACGCAGCAAAAGAGTGAATCGACTCCAGATTCTTTTCATGCTCAACATTTGTCAAAGTTTCCTAAATTTAGATATTTCCAATAATTAACACATAATCCAAACTTAATTTTAAGAAATTGATAACAAAGCAATTAATATAGGAGATTTATATACCTCATTTCTAATGACTCCAATATTTTTTGAAGCTCCCTTAGTTAGAAATATCCAATAGTTAATACATATAATCCAAACTTAAATATAAGAAATTCATAATAAAGTGGTTAAGATGGGAGATCTGTATACCTCATTTTCAAGCAATACTAGTTTCTTGGGCCAAAACAATTAGTAGCCCGATGCATCTCCTACAATAGTCGTCTCTCCATTAATAGGTATAGGAAGATGTGCATCTCTTACAATTGGTAATTCAATTGACACACAAACAATGTCATTCGCTACCGACAAGGTATGCATTACTCCCCCAGCACTAAGTCCCTCATATAATATACCATGAGCAACAATGTTGTCAATGGATCTCACTGCCAATTTGCATGGTTTGCTCTACGCCAAAAAGGTAAATTAGATATTGAACATCAAATAAATAATAAAGTAACAATACAAAACATACAACATAAAAGAGGAACAAATAAGGTCACCTTGCTGACTTTTTGTTTAGGGTTTGGAGCCGGCATATCATCTTTCATTCTCACCACATTTTCTCTTATGATAGGATCATGGTGCAGATTGTCCATGTTAGCACCTTTATAGGTGTTTGAATCAACATGTTCAGATTGTGGGGTATGTGGCATTTGTTGTCCCATTGTATTTAATTGAGCTTACATTTGTAACACAAGCGTCTCAAGGGCTTTCTGCCTCTCCTTACATCGTGAATGATTTCCATGCCTAGGAACATGAAAGTAGGTGCTTGGGGTGACAAAAGATCCTACACCCCTTACCCGACCAGAATATGCAAGGGTACCCAATGCTAGAGTTAGGATGTCTGTGCTTCCTCCAGTAGATAAAGTTCCATCTTCTGCCTGTTTTGTTAGATAAAATTCCATTTTCCAGATAAAATTCCATATGCTGCTCATACAATGGATGAACATAGGAGAGTTGCTTGTGCCAATAGGATGAACATAGGAGAGTTGCTCATACAAATGGATGCTCATACAATGGATGAACATAGGAGAGTTGCTGCTCATACAATGGCTGCAGTTGTTTTGCAGAAACACCGTTGGTTTGGCAGACAGGAGACAGCCTATAAAATCCGTCATTGCTCTGTTTTTTTTCCACAATATCTGCTTCCTCTTTTATATTGAACAAACAAAAACCAACCATTCCTCTGTTTTTGGAGGGAAAAGAATAAGAGAACGAGGAAGGGGAAATTATTGCAGAGAAGACAAAACATCAAAGTTGACTTTTGGGTTAGGATGGGTATTTTTAAAAACAGTTTGATGAAAATCTTGATACGCTCAATTAGCATTCTCAATATCAAATTACCTTTTGGGCAGTTTATTTTCACTCAAATATGATGAAAAAATAGATTCTCGCTTGGAGATGGCCTAAGTTGATATGACTGGGCTGGAATTCTCATTATTTTCAATCAGCTACCACAATTTATAACGCAAATTCAGGGAAATTCCCACATCATATGTCTAATTTCTAGTTTCTCTCATTTTCTTTAGATTTTTCTAATAAAATGTTATTATGAGCTCTGAAGCTCATTCTTAATGATAAAACATAAGATACCATGGACTTTAGAATGAGAATTGCTGGTTGGACTAACTTTCTCCTTATATGAATGAGGTTCACCCCATTGGTTTTATATTAGTGACCTGCAAAGTGACTAGGCGTCGAATTGCATTTTTATATTTGCAATTTTAATGGGGTCTATTTATTACTATTTACTTGAAAATTATAGTTATGAAAAAAAAAAATATCAGGTTGATTTGTTATATGGATTTATTCATGTTGTCCAATCACAGAATAATAATTGTGCAAGGTAAGTCCAGCACACAAGATACTCAAAATTTTTATGTGGAAAACTTCAAGGGGATAAAAACTACAAGAATAGCTGACGTCCAAATGAATCAAACACTATATCTTTGAGCAGTTACTAAATGCAACTGGCAGAACAATTCTCTGTTATATGAGGGAAAAAAAGGTTGAATGTTTTTCAATTTTTTTACACTGCATTGATATATGAAGTTATCAATTTGACTATTGATTAGCATTGTGCATTCCGTAAAATCACCAAGTATATCCCCTCTTTCTTAGTGTCTTTCTCTCTATAATACAGGAACCAACAATTCGCACAATTCTTTTGAATCCCATCCCACTTTTTTTCCCACTAACCATTATGTCACAACAATGAACAAACCTGTTTGAAAAACGTGGTTAATATGCTGCCAGTGAAGTGATTTGTTGAATATCTGACAAACTCATAACATTTTAGATAAACATAAATTAGTATAAACATGTGCATTAGAAGTCAAAATTTGAAATGTGCGCGGTTTTGTTAGAAATGGTTGAGCTGTGGCTCCTAAAACTTTTATGGCTTTCTAGTTAGTGCAGGTAACATTTGATGAACAAGTGATAGAACACACAGAAGGATTTGCAGTTCCAACTATTAATGTAAACATGATCATCAATGTAAACATTAGTTGTAAAGAGAGCAATCTTATATCCAATTCAATCAACTTGTCACCCATAAGACAGGCATTGACTTAAATCTTCTACCATGCATGCAACCAGGTTCTATCCAATTCAATCTTCTGTCATGCATGCATCCAGGTTCTACTTAGTAAGTCCCATAAACTTGGCAGTTGAATGCCCATATGGTCACCCATAAGACAGAAATATCTAGCATACAGAAATATCATAGCTGCAGATGATTTCAATAGCCAATGCAGTTGATCAAAATTGGAAGATGCAAGATGCAAAAGTTAGACCACTAACAAGGTAACACCAGCAATTCTCAATTATAACACCAGCAATTCTCAGCAACCAGCAATTCTCAGCAATTCTCAGTTATAACACAAGCAATTCTCATCAAATAAAAAGAAACATAAGTACAAGGCAGTCTTTAAAACTTTTGATTTCCATCAGATATTGTCAATCCATGTTCCCTCACAATCTCCTCGCATGTAAGATGATAGAGTGTCATCAAGTACATCAACTTCTTCCATCAGATGTTTTTATGGACCATCTTGGTTTTGACAAAGAATTTATTATCCTCATCGCAAGGAAATTGACGCTGAGGAGATTCTAAGACAATTGACCACCTTGGATCTAGTTGATCTTCTACATAAAAAACTTACTTAGCTTGTGAAGCCAAAATGAATGAATCAGATTTGTGGCCAATCCTCCCAAGGTCAACTAATGTGAAACCAAGGTCGTCCACTTTGATTCCTTTCTTGTTGTCAACCCAATCACATTTAAACATTGGAATCTTGAACATATGATAATCGAGCTGCCAGATCTCGATAATAACCCCAAAATAACTCATTTCTGCAAATATAAGATTCATATCCTTATAACTACTAACTTGCATTGTTGTTGCCACTAAACTAACACCACTATTCTGGTTGACTCGTGAATTACCAAAATCTTTTGTATGGTAACGACAACCATTTACATCATAACCAGAATATTTTATCACGTTCATGCAAGGTCCTCCAGCTATCCATTTTAGGGTATCGGAAATATTATTTCCATCACTTAATTTTTCTTCAACCTGTATAGTACAAGTGTTAGCAAATTTTGGTAGTTAAATATAATATATAGATAATGCATTAAATTATTCTAGTACCTTGTCACGTAGCCAATGTATGAACCTTTTATTATGTTCAATCTGTAACCACTTTTGATTTTTTGTTTGTCGGGGATATTGTAGTTTCAACCACTCCATATGCGCTCTACCCAATTATTACCAAACAATATATCTTTTGATTAGTTAAAAAATACATAAATATCATAGAAGCATATAATTGTCGAGATAAATGGAGATGAAACATTCTTACTCGATGTATGGTTGAACATCACTTGTGTTTTCTAACACATAACGATGTGCTTGCTCCCATTCATCACGTGTAATAGCAACAACAATACCGCCTGGTAAAGGTTTCCCATCGGCTGTATCATCATTTGTCGTGTTCTTTGCAGGGGGGATCCCAATAGCATTTACTCCAGATAAAAACTCTGTGCAGAACTCAACAGCTTCTTCTACAATATAATTTTCAGCAATGCAACCCTCTGAAAAATTACGATTGCTGGCATAACCCTTTAAAACCTTCATGAACCTCTCAAATTGATACATCCACCGAAAGTGGACTGGTCCACAAAGTCTAACTTCTCTAACAAGATGCACAGTCAAATGAACCATGATATTAAAGAACGATGGTGGAAAGTACTTCTCAAACAAACATAATGTTATCACGAGATCTGATTGAATTTTGTCTAATTTTTGCACATCTACCACTTTGCTACAAGTAGCATTAAAAAATAAACAAAATCTGATAATCGCATATCTCACATGCTTAAGCAACACAGATCGTATTGCCACGGGTAGTAACTGTTGCATCAGTACATGACAATCACGCGACTTTAGACCATAAAGTTTAAGATCTTGCATAGAAACACGACTCCAGAAATTTGAAGAGTATCCTTCTGAAACGTTAATTTCAAACAATGTTGTGCAAACTTTTCTTTTTTCCTCTCTAGACAATGTATAACATGCTGGAGGTAAGTATGTTCGCTTCTCTCCAATTTGTGGTGCTAACTCTTTCCATAGTCCCATCTCTACAAGATCAAGGCGTGAATTAATTAGATCCTTTGTTTTTTCCTGGAATATTAAGCAATGTGCCAATGATACTCTCACAAACATTCTTCTCAATGTGTATAACATCCAAATTATGTCGGACGTGCAAGTATTTCCAATATTCGAGATCAAAAAATATAGACTTCTTCCAACAATTTGTACCAACACCATCGAGCGATCTTTTTCTATTTTTTCCTCATCTGGTGTAAATTCCTTCAACCGTTCCCAATATATCGTCTCCAGTTAATGGAGGTGGTGGAGTTCCAAATTCTTGCTCACCATTAAAAGCCTTTTTTAGCTTTCGGTACGGATGATTGCATGGAAGAAATTTTCTATGGTCAGCATATGTATTCTTCTTACCATGCTTAAGTCTACAAGAATAAGTTCCTTCACTGCAAATTGGGCATGCATAATATCTCTTTACTGTGCAACCATTCAAATTTTCATATACAGGAAAATCATTAATTGTCCATAAGAGTACGGCTTTCAACCTAAAATATTGCTTTTGATATGCGTCATAAGCTTCAACTCCTGTCTCCCATAGCAATTTCAAATCATCAATCAACGGTGTCATAAAAATATCAATGTCATTACCCGGTTGTTGCGGACCAGATATCAGCAATGATAACATCATAAATTTTCTCTTCATGCATCCATGGCGGAAGATTGTAGGTTGTCATTATTACTGGCCAACAGCTATACCTACTACTAAGAGAGCTATGTGGATTTATTCCATCAGCCAAAATAGCAAGTCGAAGGTTTCGTGGATCCACAGCAAAATCCGGCCACTTGTGGTCTACTAATCTCCATGATGGGGAATCTGCTGGGTGACGTAATTGCCCATCGGATTCTCTTTGATAAGCATGCCATGTCAAGGCCTTTGCAGTTTGTACTGATTGAAACATCCTTTGAAATCTTGAAATAGGTGGAAAATACCATAAAACTTTGGCAGGTACGCCTATTCTGATTTCAGTAGAATTCTTCTTCAACTTCCATCTTGACGCTCCACATGTAGGACATGAAGTCATATCTTTGAATTGCTTTCTATAAAGCATGCAATCATTAGGATATGCATGGATTTTCTCATATTCCATCCCTAACGCAGGTAATGTCTTGCCTGCCTCATATGTGGATAATGGGATCTCATTATTGACTGGTAGCATGTCACCCAATAACTTAAGCAGATCTGAAAAACTTGTGTTAAATAACCCACTTCTAGCTTTGAAGTTAAACAATTTTATCAATGCAGATAACTTTGTAAACTTTGTGCAACCAGGATATAATGATTTTTCTGCATCTTCAAGTAATTTTTGAAACTCCTCAAGATTATTTGTGCAATTATTGTATGCAATTTCAACCATTTCTATCGTGTCTGCTGTATCATCATTTATAGGAGACATGTTATCTTGTTGATGGAAGAAATCTCCTGCACTAACACGCGGTGATGCTACATTGGTGGCTGCTTCTCCATGCCATATCCATATGCGATAACTTTGATCAATACCATTAAAATAAAGATGATTTCTAATCTCGTCAACAGATTGGCATCTAAGGTTTCCATATACTCTATATGGACATCGAATGGATTGCAGATCACTCGCATGTGTCATAGCAAAGTTCAAAAATAACTCAACCCCACCCTCGTAGTCTTTCAATCTTCTATCCTTGAGCATCCAGAATTTATTCATTTTAAATGAATATTTAAATACCTATATTAACAAAAACTAAGAAAAAATCAAATTAAAAATCTTGTTATGTCAATAAGAAACCCTGACAAATACATACACAATATTACCACTCTTGCATGAATATTATAGAAAGAATTTAGTAGGAATCTAGTAAACTTAAATAAATTAATAAGAAAACAAAGAGTTAATCTTACCGAGCAAATAATGTTATTAGATTGAATGGAGCTCTTAGGCCACAAACACCTTTGTAGATACCCACAATCATGTCAGCGTATACTTTTACACCACTGAATGAATAAAAAGGACATGTTCAAAACAATATATGATTTGATTCAAGTTGCTTTGAATACTCGGCAACATGAAAATGCAAAGTAAACTAAAAACCATAAACCGTATTGTTAGTTTCAAGTTATTAGATTCAAGTTGCTTTAAACCCCGTAAAACTATAAACCATAAACCAAACATTTTTCTATGGTTCACTACATATTAAAACCAAATCATTAGCATGTTAAAGCCAAATCAAATTGTATTTTACGATTCGATTTGGTTCGATTTTACAATTTACTCAAAAAATAAAACAAATACTAAACTTTCAAACATAACAAACAATAACAAAAAACAAAAAGCCTTACATTATTATTTAAAAAAAAAAGAGGAAGAGCATATTGTAACTAAAATCAATTTTTAATGCATATTTTAAATTGTTAGCAAACTATAACTCAAATCATCGCATAGTAATAAAAAGTGGTATATGAGAAGAATTTAGGAGCTCTATTATGTCACGCTTATACTTGAACCACAAGTCCCAATTCGCAAATCAAACTGTATCTCTACGGTTTTAATTTTGCACATTTAGTTTGGTATGGACGGTTTCACGATTTGTACGGTTTTTTTGTTCTTTTTTTTTGGGTACATTCCTACGTAAAACTGTAATAGTAATACTTTTTTTTCTAAGCCAGCAAAACCCCATTTCCCCAATACAGCAGCACCATGGATAATAAGAAGAAACCTCACAATGGCAGCTTCAATCAAATTATCCAGAAAATCAAGTACAGGCAAAAACAAAAACACAAAAAAGAGAGAAAACCAAGAATCCAAAGGAGTGTGATAATATATAATCATTCTGAGTAATATGCTTCAAATCTATAATATAATTGTTCCTTACAAATCCAAACCCAAAAGACCCATCTCGATACTGCCATATTCTTCCCTGCCGAGTATTCAAAGCAACTTGAATCAAACCCTTTTTCTCCAATCATCAAATTAGGAGATAGCCTCTATTTAATCTACATTCGATTTTTGTTTTATATATGTGCATATGTATGTATGTATGTATGTATATATACATATATATATATATAGAGAGAGAGAGAGAGAGAGAGAGAGAGGAAAACCTGGACGAGCGGCGACGGTGGAATAGAACGGCGCCGTGGATGCAGCGAAGAAGGATTGCCGTGGATGCAGCGCCGTGGATGCAGCGAAGAGAACGACGGTGGAAGAGACGAGCGGCGGCGAAGAAGGATGCAGCGACGGTGGAAGAGGGATGACCGACACGACGGTGGAACAGGGACAACCGGCGCGACGGTGGAACAGAGACGACCGGCGCGACAGTGGAAGAGGAAGATGAACGGTGGAAGAGAACTGCCCTGGGTTGATGCGTCTTGGAGTTTCGTTAGACAGGATTGCTGGGTTTCGTGGGACTTTGGGGGGTTTCGTGGGACTTGGGTTTACGGGATGAGCGGGAAGAAAATTAAAAGATATAACATTTTTAATCACGTTTAGAAAAAAAAAAGTGATAAAAAAATATTAAATATTTTATTTTATTAATAAGTGCGATAATACATATATATATATAATTACATTTTATGTATTAAAGTGTGATTAAATAATTATATTAAAATTTTTAATTATATATTTTTTAAAAGTGTGATTGTTTTAATTTTGTAAATGTGATCTTTGATCATTTTTGTAGTATAATTTTTTTCATTGCAAAAGTTTATTTTTTATTTTTTATTTTCTTTGGTATTTTTCAATTGACACGGGGCATATGTTCCGATCAAGTAAAAAAACATTTAAATGGATTATTTTTATTTTTAAAATAAATTAATATTTTTTTAATCAAATTATATTTTTTACTATGTCATTAATTAGTAGTATTATGTAAACACAAAACATTTAAAAATTATTAAATAATTGGGTGGTGGTTAATAGACATATAAAGATAAATTTTTTTTAATATTAATATATTTTTTAGTGTAAAATTTATTATTTTTATAAATATTAATATATTTCATACATATATCTATATATTATATATTTTTTATTCATGCCTCATGGTGGTTAGTATTTTCTAAAATAATAAGTTAGAAGTTGATTGATAGATGGGTGGTCCAGAGGCTTGTCGTTGTTTTAGGTGACAGGTGCCAATGAATTAAATTAAGTGGTGAAAAACCAGTGGCTGTGAATGTGATACAGGTGTCTGTACAATGCTGTCATGTAAAATGCCACTGTACCAACAAGAGATGGAG